>ONZH01007423.1:0-97500 GCA_900303285.1 Rhinella marina
CTTCCAATGCGTCAATGCGGTGAAGTTGGCCTGTGCCCTTAGAAGAAAAACACCCCCAAAACATAATACTTCCACCACCATGCTTGACGGTGGGGATGGTATTCTTAGGGTCATATTCTGTATTTTTCTTCATCCAAACACGTCGAGTTGAGGCCAAAGAGCTCAATTTTGGTCTCATCTGACCACAGCACCTTCTCCCAGTCTCTCTCGGAGTCATTAATATGTTCATTAGAAAACTTGAGGCGGGCCTGGACGTGAGCCTTCTTGAGCATCTTGCGTGCACTGCAGGATTTTAAACCATTACGTCTCAGTGTATTACCAATGGTTTTTTTGGAGACTGTGGTCCCAGCTGCCTTGAGATCATTACTCAGCTCCTCCCGTGTAGTTCTTGGCTGATTTTTAGCCTTTCTCATGATCAATGAGACTCCACGAGGTGAAATCTTGCATGGAGCTCCAGGCCTGGGTCGATTGACAGTAATGTTGTACTTCTTCCACTTCCGAATAATTGCACCAACAGTTGTCACCTTCTCATCCAGCTTCTTACTTATGGCTTTGTAGCCCATTCCAGCCTTGTGTAGGTCAACAATTTTGTCCCTGACATCTTTAGACAGCTCTTTAGTCTTGCCCATGGTGGAGATGTTGGATGTCACTGAGACTGCTGGCAGGTGGCCTTTTTAACAGGTGACAATTTGGGACAGGTGTCTCTCATCCAGGTAACGACTTCACTGTGATTAGGGTGTGTCAGTGGTCTGTGGGAGCCAACATTAGTCATGGTTTTACTAGGGGATCAAATACTTATTTCCCTCAAAGAAATGCAAATTATTTTTTATTTCTCATTTCATGTAATTTTCTCAGTTTTTCTTTTGATATTCTATGTGGCACTGTTAAAATAAAGCTGGCATAAAATTATGAGACGTTTCATTTATTTTTTAGTATTAAAACTTTTGAAGTCAGTGGGGGATCAAATACCTATTTCCTCCACTGTATGTAGAGAATTTGGTTCTGGTGCTGTATTTATGTAGAGTACTTGGTTCTGGTGCTGTATTTACGTAGAGAATTTGGTTCTGGTGCTGTATTTATGTAGAGAACTTGGTTCTGGTGCTGTATTTATGTAGAGAATTTGGTTCTGGTGCTGTATTTATGTAGAGAACTTGGTTCTGGTGATGTATTTATGTAGAGAACTTGGTTCTGGTGCTGTATTTATGTAGAGAACTTGGTTCTGGTGCTGTATTTATGTAGAGAACTTGGTTCTGGTGCTGTATTTATGTAGAGAATTTGGTTCTGGTGCTGTATTTAGAGGCGTGGGCCCACGCTTTTAAAAAACTTGCAGCGCTGGTAGTTTAGCTCCTTTGGCTTTTTAAAAGTTTTGTGGTATGTGTATATATGGTGTATTTATGTATGTGTACCATGTATATCATGAATGTATATGTAAACACGTGTCGTGGCGCCGCATGTCCGCCGTTGAGTAGGGAACCGGTTGTTAAAAATTTTAATCCCACCCCTGCCCCAGTGTATCAGATAACATGATCTTTAGCATTTTTCTGTATGCAAGTCACATGTAATAGCGATCTAACAAGTGCTGTGCAAGATACACTTATAAGCTAAAACAACTTACCTGCTAGGAAAATATTTATTGCTATTCAAAAGACAAGCAGCACCATCCAGTGTGTGTCTTGTGTAATCTATAGCAGGACACTAAACAAAACATAAAAGAAACATCAGATTAGTAAAGTTAGGGAAAAGGTGCTAAGTTACCATATGTATACTTGAAATGAACTGCCAGGGAATGACGCTAATATACAATGATATACTTACAGCACATATACATCAAACATATATCTAATATATAAAGCTGAGTGTATGTATGTCCGCTAAACGAATCCGCACCATCGCAGCTACAGTCACGAAATTTGGCACACAGGAACATCAGGTGTCCGGGAAGGTTTTAGAACGGGTCTCAGCTCTCCGGGACTTACCGTTCCTGAGATATTCCCAAACAATGCATTAGCCAATAGAAGCCTGGTCACATAACCCTTATCAGCCAATAGAAGCTCACAGGCAGTTAGTCTCCACACAAACCAGGTTTCCATAACAACCCAGCCAGTTCACTGCTGTAGGCCTGCTTTAAAGGGGCAGAGCACTGTGGATTACACTGTTAAAGGGGTATTCCGGTTACCATAACTATAACTTATAAATATAAGACTAGACTAATTCATCATCAATCATTACCTCATACAATGTAAATTTCACATATTTACCGTTCAGTAGTAATAAAAGATGTTTTCTTCCACTGCTACCCACTGTGTTTCCTCCTAAATTACTATGGCATCGACCTGTAATTCAGGCCACCCTCAAAAGAAGGACTTAAAAGCCCCAGGTCCCACTAAGTCACGCCCCTGACTCAGTTAGGACACGCCCCTTCCACTCCGCAGCCGACTGGGAATGAAAAAATGAAGCTAAAAATCAACTTCTGTCAGCTGTAAGGGAAGGAAGGGTGACTTTCTCCCTGCAGCTCATGATCAAACTGCACAGTACTGCTGTCTGAGAGTGAGCTGTTCAAAAGGACATCCCTGTGTCCATCCAGGCCCTGCGCATGATGGAGGACAGGGAGTCTGAAAGCTTGACTGTCCAGCCTAAAACCGGACCTCTGACCACTCTAGGGGCAGGCTGATGTTAGGGTGGCCAGACGTCCGGTTTAAGGCTGGGCAGTCTGGTTTTCTGGCTCCCTGTCCTCCGTCTGGCGCAGTGCCTGGACGGACGCAGGGATGTCCACCCTTTCAGTAGCTCATGCTCAGACAGCTTCTCCTCTGTCTCTTCACGGAGCCAGGGGGCGTGGCCTCATGTTTAGGGTTGTGGCTTCATGGGGACTGGGGCGTGGCTACACATTTGGGGGCATGGCCAGTGAGGTCCGGCTTTCTGGGGTGAAGACAGTGGCCACCCTAGCTGCTGTGGAGGTCACAGTTAAAGGGGAGGGCGTTGTGGATCTTACGGTTGAGGGGCAGGATGCTGTGCACTGTAGAGGTCACTCTCGATATCTTTTCACGACACACACACAAACATTAAATGAAATAGATTAAATATACCCGGGCGAAGCCGGGTCCTTCTGCTAGTATATATATATACACACACATACACATACACACACAGTACAGACCAAAAGTTTAGACACACCTTCTCATTCAAAGAGTTTTCTGTATTTTCATAACTATGAAAATTGTAGATTCACACTGAAGGCATCAAAACTATGAATTAACACATGTGGAATTATATACTTAACAAAAAAGTGTGAAACAACTGAAAATATGTCTAATATTCTAGGTTCTTCAAAGTAGCCACCTTTTGCTTTGATTACTGCTTTGCACACTCTTGGCATTCTCTTGATGAGCTTCAAGAGGTAGTCACCTGAAATGGTTTTCACTTCACAGGTGTGCCTTGTAAGGTTTAATAAGTGGGATTTCTTGCCTTATAAATGGGGTAGGGACCATGAGTTGTGTTGGGCAGAAGTCAGGTGGATACACAGCTGATAGTCCTACTGAATAGACTGTTAGAATTTGTATTATGGCAAGAAAAAAGCAGCTAAGTAAAGAAAAACGAGTGTCCATCATTACTTTAAGAAATTAAGGTCGGTCAGTCCGAAAAATTGGGAAAACTTTGAAAGTGTCCCCAAGTGCAGTCGCAAAAACCATCAAGCGCTACAAAGAAACTGGCTCACATGAGGACCGCCCCAGGAAAGGAAGACCAAGAGTCACCTCTGCTGCTGAGGATAAGTTCATCCGAGTCACCAGCCTCAGAAATCGCAGGTTAATAGCAGCTCAGATTAGAGACCAGATCAATGCCACACAGAGTTCTAGCAGCAGACACATCTCTACAACAACTGTTAAGAGGAGACTGTGTGCAGCAGGCCTTCATAGTAAAATAGCTGCTAGGAAACCACTGCTAAGGACAGGCAACAAGCAGAAGAGACTTGTTTGGGCTAAAGAACACAAGGAATGGACATTAGACCAGTGGAAATCTGTGCTTTGGTCTGATGAGTCCAAATTTGAGATCTTTGGTTCCAACCAGTGTCTTTGTCGACGCAGAAAAGGTGAACGGATGGACTCTACATGCCTGGTTCCCACCGTGAAGCATGGAGGAGGAGGTGTGATGGTGTGGGGGTGCTTTGCTGGTGACACTGTTGGGGATTTATTCAAAATTGAAGGCATACTGAACCAGCATGGCTACGACAGCATCTTGCAGCGGCATGCTATTCCATCCGGTTTGCGTTTAGTTGGACCATCATTTATTTATCAACAGGACAATGACCCCAAACTCACCTCCAGGCTGTGTAAGGGCTATTTGACCAAGAAGGAGAGTGATGGGGTGCTACGTCAGATGACCTGGCCTTCACAGTCACCAGACCTGAACCCAATCGAGATGGTTTGGGGTGAGCTGGACCGCAGAGTGCTAAGCATCTCTGGGAACTCCTTCAAGACTGTTGGAATACCATTTCAGGTGACTACCTCTTTAAGCTCATCAAGAGAATGCCAAGAGTGTGCAAAGCAGTAATCAAAGCAAAAGGTGGCTACTTTGAAGAACCTAGAATATAAGACATATTTTCAGTTGTTTCACACTTTTTTGTTAAGTATATAATTCCACATGTGTTAATTCATAGTTTTGATGCCTTCAGTGTGAATCTACAATTTTCATAGTCCTGAAAATACAGAAAACTCTTTGAATGCGAAGGTGTGTCCAAACTTTTGGTCTGTACTGTATATATAGATATATATATATATATATATATATATGTAAAAAACAAAATAATGATAAACATTTGTAATGCACTTTTCTCGCTGGTACTCAAAGCGTAGGTACAGTTGTTGGGCTGGGGCAATTCCCTGGGAAGTCACAGACTGCCATATGGGCACTTGACTCCAACACAATGTATACTAGGGTCAATTTCATAGGAAGCCAATTTGCCTATTTGTATATTTTTGTAGTGTGTGTGTGTGTGTGTGTGTGGGGGGGGGGGGGGGGGGGGAAATAAATCAGAGTAGCTGGAAGAAACACGCACAAACAGAAATGTATAAACTCCTTGCAGATGTTGTCCCTGGTAGGCGCCTGTGCTAAACACTGAGCCACTATGCTGTACAGTATAGGGACACCCCTCTTAATCATTGAGTTCATATGTTACATATAAAATAAATCATCGAGTCATACAGTATGCCTTTGCAAACATTTGTGAAATAATTGATCATTCTAAATAGCTCACTGTGAGGGACTGAGTATCCATTTGTATAAGGACTCCATCTTAAACTAAGATTAATTTGAAAGAAGATAAGTTCTGATAAGTTACTTACAGGAAAGTTTCCGATAAGTTACTTACAGGAAATAGCAGAGCTAAATATAAATATAACGCTCATTGTAAGGGTAACCACTTCTTCTTTATAGGTTCAGAAAACATGTATCTGACCTTTTGACTTCCTCTTAAAGCAGACACTTCTCTGTGATCAGGAAGAGTGGGTGGGATGGAACAAAATGTGTGGTTTGGTTCAGTAGTTCAGTAAATGTCATGTTAGTAAAAAGTTACAGAAAGTGCACATCTGCACTATAGGAACTCCACCCACCTAGCTGCGGTTTTTGGACTATAAAGAGCAACGTGTTCTGTCAATAAACAGGAAATATCTGATCTAGCTGAACAAGCAGTGAATTTATTTCCTCTGAGCGCTCATCTTCATTAAATTGGGACCCCGACAATCATAGAGAAGGGGGTTTTGCCCCAACACTCACTTAATTCAGAGCTGTACTTTAAAAGGATTGCACCATTACAACAAGACAGTTAATAATAATATTTATACATACCTCCTAACCGTCCCGGATCCAGCGGGACAGTCCCGGATTGCAGTGGTTGTCCCGGTACAGGGGAGCTATGTCCCGATTACTGTCGGCTCTCCCTGCATCCATAGGATGCAGGGACAGTTGCCTGTATTGTGATGAAGCAGAGAGCCGGAATCGACTCCCTGCTTCATCCATAATCCCTCCCGTCCCCCCCTTCAGGCTCTCCGTACATCCCTTCTGCTCTGTACACCTTCGGTCTGAGCGGGGGGGGGGTTGGTGGTTGGTGGGACGGCCGTCAGCCTTGGATCCGCCCCCTCCAGACTAGAGAAGATGATCTCCTGCTGGTGATGCTGCTAGGAAGAAGGTAAGTATATGGTTTTTATTTTTATTTTTTAAATTTTTCTATGAGTGGCACAGTATGGCATATTACTGGGGGGCACAGCATTACTGGGGAGCACAGTATGGGCATATTACTGGGGGCACCGCATTACTGGGGAGCACAATATGGGTATATTACTGTGGGCACAACATAAACTGGGGAGCACAATGTGGGCATATTACTGAGGGCACAACATTACTGGGGAGCACAATGTGGGCATATTATAGAGGGGGCACAGCTGGGCATATTACTGGGGGCACATAACTGGGGAATAATTACTATGTGGGACAGTAAGGGGACTGGGTGGGATTAGGTGTATAGAGTTATGTTTTGGTCTGAGTTAGAGGCGTGGCCTTGTGCAAAAAAAGATTTGCTGCGGCGCGCAATTTGTCCCTCTTTCTCCATCTCCAAAGTTGGGAGGTATGTTTATATATAGCGCCACCATATTCCACAGCACTTTACAAATTCATTAGGTTCATGTACAAAATGTAACTGGCTAATATACAACTGAAACACTAGGAGTAAGGGCCCTGCTTGCAAGACCTTACAATCTATGAGGAATTGGGGGTGACACATAAGGTAGTTCATTGTGGTAGGTAGAGCCATTATTGAACTGAAAGGAGTAGTGCTGGACCATCTGCTTCGGATTTGAGACTGTTACAGGATTGATTTTAGGCCAGGAGTTAGTGGGGGAGAGGTTTAGTCGGGGAAAATTTTAGGTAGCTTGATAAGCCTGCCTGAATAGATGTGTTTTTAAGGCACGTTTGAAGGTGGAGAAGTTGTCAATTGACCTAATATTTCAGGGCAGAGTATTCCAGAGAGTAGGTGCAGCTCAAGAAAAGTCTTGAAGACGGGAGTGAGAGGTACGAATTATGGAGGATATTAATCTTAGGTAGCTAACAGAATGGACAGCACGAGTAGGGTGGTAGACAGAGATGAGGAAGGAGTTGTATGAAGGTGCAGCACTGTGGAGAGCTTTGTGGGTGAGAAGTTTGAACTGTATTTTGTGGTGGGTCTGCAACCAGTGAAGTTGGACAGTTGTATGGTTGGTGAAACTTCTTCCCAAATAGATATTCCACAATAGAGTATGACTGGTATTGCTGCAAAGTGGAAGTGTTTACGAACCACAACTTAGCCATGAAGTAGCGGACCAAGTGAAAATAATGAGTGGGGTCAACGAGCGCTGAGGCACATTGTGCACAAAATTCACCAATGATCCACTGACTCAATAACTGCAGAGTTCCAAATCTCCTCTGACATTAACATCAGCACAAAAACTTTCATCCTCGAGCTTCACTGCATGGGTTTCCATCGCTAAGGCAGCTGCATGCAAGCCTTACATCACTAACCATAAAGCACACCAGTGTTAAACATTGGAGAAGTGGATATATGTTCTGTGCAGTGGCAAATCATTTTTTCTTTCTGTCTGATAGATGGGTCCAGGTTTGCCAGGAGAATGTTTCCTGCCTTACCTCACTGGGCCAACCGTAAAGTTTGGTGGAGTAGGGTAAATTCTATGGGGTTGTTTCTTGGGTTCTGGCTAGACATTTTGGACAGTTGTATGGTTCTTATTTTGTGTGAACAGTTTGGAGAAGGCTTCTTTCTGTTTCAGGTTGTGCCTCAGTGCACAAAGCAATATCCATAAAAGGCATGGGTGGGTGACTTTGGTTGTGGAAGAACTTGACTGGTCCACAAAGAACCTTGAACACTTTTTGGATGTATATGCATTAAAATGTATTGCCTCCGATGAGGCTCTTTAAAGATGGTGGGGCATGCACCATTATTGTAAGTAGTGGAGCATTTATAAATGTATTACACAACATATCTGAACTTGTGATACGCGCCACAATCGCTTACAAATCTGTGTTTGGTTAGGAAATACACTTATGCATGTGCTGCTTGCATCTTTAGAGAGCTTCATCTGAGGCAATACATTTTAAAGGATATATGAAGACAGCGATAATGAATTTTCAGTGATGCAGATGAACTAATAGGGTTCGCCCACAGCAGGAAAAAAATAATTTTTAAACATCACTGATATGTCTGTGGAAAAGGAACTCTTGCATCCCATAGTTCCTTAACGCTATATCTTCTCTTTAAACTCTTCTCTAAGGGGATTGTCCACTCAACTCAGGACAATATTATAAGGCGTTATACAATATCTCCAACTACTGTTCCTCCTTGGATCCTGATCAGAGGGAGGCAACAGCTGAGGAACATTTGGCTCTTTAATGCCGGGGGAGACCTGAAGACTTGTAAAAGTACAGGTCCACATGGATTCACTCCAAAGTTCTATAAAACTCTCAGCAGTTCTTACTTAAGCAACTTAATTATCTTCAGTATCTTATTTAAAGAGTAACTAAGCTTTTGAATAATTTTTTGTTAAAAGGGGTTCTCTGGGAATTGAGAAAATGAAAATACCTAAATGATACTTTATTACAAATATATTCCCAAATACCTTACATTAGTTATAATGGATTGCTTTGTCTAGGGAGCAATTAGGAGAAATAAAATGGCCACTGTCCTATTAGTGCACACAGAACCTGTCCTAATCACACAGGAGGACAAGTTACTACACCACACTGAAGTAATAAGCTGCCTCACCCTCCTCTCTGCTCTGCTTGTCAGGGATTATGATCCAGAATACAGATAAGATCTTTAGCTGAATCTCTGTAGGACTGGAGTTCATGAGCAGATGTGGCTAATAAGTAGCAGCTCTTGTATGCAGATTTTAAGTGCACAGGGAAAGAGGCGCTTTAGTGGTGTGAAAGTCTATTAAAAATACATTAATAAAGAATATTACAAAAACTGTTATTAGGGCATTACAGACATGTTAACAAAAATGTATTTAAAAGATGAATTACTCTTTAAAGAGGTTGTCTCATCTCTCCATCACCAAGGCAAAATGTCCTTACTGCCAGGCAGCAGTTTAACAGCGTGCTGGCGCTGGTGGTTTCAGTAACTCCCATTGCGATGCATGAGAGCTATGTAAACAACATAACGGAGTAAGCTATGCTTTCCTAACTCTGAAACAGCACAGCATGTAGTGCTATGCAGTTTCTGTAACTCCCATGTCCTGCAATAAGAGCTAATGAAACTTATTTTCTACCAGTTCAAACCAGATAGCAACACTGCCAATCTGTTATTATATTCTGACTATAGATTGTTTACTTTATTAGGCACAGCCTAATAGGCAGCTTATATCTACTGCAGATGTCTCCTAAAAAGAAAGAAAAAAGTAATGCAAGTATAGGATTCTTTTTAAATAAAAAGTAGCTATAAATTTGTAAAAGTGGTTAAAAAAACACCCACATAGCAGACATATATATAGAATTACCATATTCGTCACAAGCCCCATAATAAAGACAACAGAGATAAATCAGACTGCGACTCTCCAATAAGTTGAAAATTTGCAGTGTAACAAATGATCTAGATTTATTCACAAAATAGTTTCATATACAGTGGGGAAAATAAGTATTTTATACACTGGCGATTTTGCAAGTTCTCAACTAAGAAGAATGGAGAGGTATGCAATTTTTATTATAGGTACACCAACTGTGACAGATAGAATCTAAAAAAAAAAAAAAAGAAAAATCGGAATTGGATGATTTTTAAATAATTTGCATTGCATTTTATTGCATGAAATAAGTATTTGATACAATAGAAAAACAGAACTTAATATTTGATACAGAAACCTTTTCTGCAATTACAGAGGTCGGGCGTTTCCTGTAGCTCTTGACCAAGTTTGCACACTTGTCCTTGTTTATTCATGTAAATAAGTTACGTTTTATTATAAATTCCAAGGCGCTGGACATTTGAAAATGTGTTACTCAAGTTTGCACCCACTGCAGCAGGGATTTTGGCCCACTCCTCCATACAGATCTTTTCCAGATCTTTCAGGTTTCAGGGGTGTCGTTGGGCTACATTGAGTTTCAACTCCCTCCAAAGATTTTCGATTGGGTTCAGGTCTGGAGACTGGCTAGGCCACTCCAGGACATGGAAATGCTTCTTACGGAGCCACTCCTTAGTTGCCCTGGCTGCATGTTTCAATGCTTCACGTTTGGGACCATGTTCTTGGGGTTGTAATCCTTCTTCCTCCAAACACTGCGAGTGGAGTTGATACCAAGAAGTTCTATTTTGGTCTCATCTGACCACATGACCTTCTCCCATGCCTCCTCTGGGTCATCCAGATGGTCATTGGCAAACTTCAAATGAGCCTGGACATGTGCTGGCATGAGCAGGGGGCCCTTGCATGCCCTGCGGGATTTTAATCCGGGAAGGTGCAGTGCGTTACTAACGGTAATCTTTGAAGACTGTGGTCTCAGCTCTCTTCAGGTCCCGTGTAGTTCTGGGCTGATTCCTAACCTTTCTCAGAATCATCCTTACCCCAAGAGGAGAGATCTTGCATGGAGCCCCAGACCGATTAAGATTGAGTCATCTCGTGTTTCTTCCATTTTTAAATAATTGCGCCAACAGTTGTTGCCTTCTCACCAAGCAGCTTGCCTATTGTCCTGTAGCCCACTCCAGCTTGTGCAGGCCTACAATTTTGTCTCTGGTGTCCTTAGACAACTCTTTAGTCTTGGCCATAGTAGAGAGGTTGGAGTGTGAATGATTGAGTGTGTGGACAGGTGTCTTTTATACAGGCAACGAGTTCAAACAGGCACAATTAATACAGGTAATGAGTGCAGAGCAGGAGGGCTTCTTAAAGAAAAACTAACAGGTCTGTGAGCGCTAGAATTCTTGCTGGTTGGTAGGTGATCAATACTTATTTCATGCAATAAAATACATTTTTAAAAAAAAAAATCATACAAATGTGATGTTCTGGATTTCTCTTTTAGATTCTGTCTCTTACAATTGAAGTGTACCTACGATAAAAATTACAGACCAGAGATTTTTTTGCAGGTGGGAAAACGTGCAAAATCGCCAGTGTATCAAATACTTATTTTCCCCACTGTAACATATAACAGAAAATATGCATGGGGCCTTTGTAGTATTTCTAAAATATGGACTATATCTACCTACTCATCAAGCAGTAATGAAATGTATTTTTACTTCTGTATTACCATAGTATTGTCATTGAAGTTTTTTTAGATTTTCACTGTATTGAAAAATTTAGTTTTCAATAAAAATTGTCTCAAAAAAAAAAAGTTAAAAAAATATACAAAGTTGATAGATTAACAGATATCATAATTTCCTTCTGATTGTAACATTCAGTCTCGTTTTTTCCTCCAGGTACATCACTGGTGGAGTTAGGATTTATACAAATATCAACATTACACAATGCACATTAACCCTTTCGTTACCAGCGACATATATGTACGGCCCTGAGCGATGTGGGATCATGACGACCGCTCGCACGTACAGCAGGCGTCATGGCTGGCAGAAACAGCAGAGACCAGTTTGAAACAGCAGAGCCCTGCGGGTAATTACTGCAACCAGCAATAATGCCGACTGCGGTAATTAAAGGCATTAAGATGCCGTGATCAAGTGAGATCACGGTATCTAAATGCACAAAAACCCAAAAGCTCGCTCTTCCGGGCTTCCTACAGATGCCCGTGTGGCCAATCTGGGCATCTGCAGTTGCGATAAACACTGTAAGCTTCGCTGATGAGGCTTACAGTGTTCATGCTGCAATTCTTATTGTGGCCACCAGATGGCAGGCCAGGATAAGAAATGAGTAATTTCAAAAGAAAATGACAATTACACTTACCGGTAATTGGGTTTTCCAGAATCCATGACAGCACCATAGAGATAGAAAGAGGTGGATCCGCCCCCACAACTGGACAGGATGCCCCAGAGCAATCTAAAATGGAACACCCACTTCCTCCTTCAGTGTTCATTCCAGAGTAGATCAGTAGGAGCTGTACAAAACAGAATTATTACAACCTCCTTCTTCCTTTTTACTTAAAAGACAGAAACAATTCTCATCAACCATAAACACCAGGGAGGGAATTAGAGGAGTGCCGTTATGGGTTCTGGAAAACCAAGTTACTGGTAAGTGTAATTGTCATTTTTCCCCTCACCCTTGACAGCACGAGAGAGATATCCCAGAGATAAAAACCACACCTAGGGAGGGACGGTGCTTAAAAGGTAAGCTTAGGGTAAAAAGACCCAAAAGGCTAACAAGGGGTCCAAACCAAAAAAGTGGGAACAATAACCACTCCCAACCCAGGAATTTCAACATTAAACCTTAAACCCAGGAAAAACTTATAAAAGAAATCTTATATGGATTTCTCATCAAGGGTTAACATTAATCATAACAGATTAAACAAAACATCTTAGAGAAGTACTTATCAACGTACAAAGATCAAACTTAATATGATTGCTGAAGACTGATTCTTTGGTGCAAATTATATTCCAAGACAGATGCCAGGAGAGACCCTTCCAAGGTACGCCACCTGCACTGTTGAATCTTCAGGGAGCGCGTAGCAGGAAACTCACCTGGCACGCTCCCACCCAGTGTCCACTGGAGGACCAGAAGAACTTCAGATGCCAAAATCTCCAAATTTTCTTACAATCTGGCTTCTGTGATGGAACCCTACCTTGGCATCAATCCAATATCTGGAGGAGCCCACGGATCTGCTGCAAGAGGTCCAAAGAGCCCCCAGGACCCTTCAGATCTCCTAGAGTCCCCTACCGCCCAAAGGACCCCAGCAGACAACCCCAGACCCTCCAGGGACTCCCTGGGAAAATCTAGATCGGCGGCATGTATTTATAGGGTTTTGCTGGTGAGACATATCTTCTGTAGGCCATCCAGACTAAATGGACCAGCCCATCTTCTTACTCTCAACCAGGAGGAATATAGGGCTTTGTTGGTATGTCACATGTCTTGTAGGCCATCCAAACAACATGGTCCAGCCCATATCTTCACTCCCAACTAGGAGACTTATAGGGCTCCAAACCATCTGGTCCAGCCCAGCTTCTCATTCTCCACTAGGTGTGCTATGCTTATTGTAGATCATTAAACTACAAACTGTAAATCAGTCATAGCCACAGAACCAGTTAACCATGCAGGCATAGCCATCGAGGTAGACCGCCACCAAGACATGGTGGCATCACATGCACAGCTGATCACAGCCACCCTCTCAGAGCCAGGTACCGTCATCCAGATACTGTTGCAAGTACTATCAGCCATCAAAACACAGCGGCACAAGCTGCCAGCCATGCAGACATGGCAACCGAAGCCGCTAACCATGCAGACAGAGCTGCAGAAGCCACCAACCATGCAGACACGGCCTAGGCAAAGTAAGCAGCTGATCAAACACAGCAGTACTAGATATACCCAGAAGCAGACAGCTACAATACAAAGCTGGAGGAGCAGTCATCCCGGGCAAGCATAACAAAAAGTAATCAGCTCCATGGGTACATGAGGCCATGAAAATATGAAAATAGTCCCCCATGTTACAAAAACTGACTTTTTTTTTTTTTTTTTTTTTTTAAATACCACAAGCTCAAGGCAGTCATGATTTTCTAGGCATGGACCAACAAGGTAACCAGCCAGCCAGGCAAAGACTCAAAGGAAGGCAGCTGGCCACGCAGGCACAGACTCAAAAGGCAGTCAGCTGACCAGGCATGGGCACACAAGAGTTCAACCAACCAGGCATAGAAACACAGGCGCTCAGCAGACCAGGCTTTTAAGAAAGCAGGTATCAATGCAAGACATTCAGCTAAGGAAGCATAGATGGACATCTGGACAACCAACCAGGCACAGGCATAGATGCAAAAATGTTCAGGCAGACATGCATAGCTGCACAGACATACAGCCAAGCATGTACAGGCGCACAGGACTTCAGCCAGACATCAGATTCTGTGAAACCAACATAAGATCAAAGGCATTCAGCCTTTGCTCTTGACTGAGTCTGCTCCTGAGACAAGTGACTGAGCTAAGTGACCTGTAGAGTTATAAGAGTTGTAAAGAAGTTGTAAAAAGTTTGCAGTAAGTACTTTATTCTTGTTAATTGATTGCTGTTTTGTAACTGGGATGGATAGCAAGATTGAAAGTTTTCAACAGTGCACAGTCTGCCACATGTATGAACAACAGGAGCAGCAGTTCCTGGGTGAATACCGCTGTGGTAGATGTGAGCATGTTGCCAATCTGGAAGCTCGCATTAGAGATCTGGAGAAGCATATTGCAACACTGAGGGAAACAAGAGATCTTGAGAGGGGCCTGCTTCTCACAGAACAGGCAGTTATGGGGTCTGTTATGGAGGGTTGAGAGAGAAATCAGGAGGCCCATGTAAGGAGTTGGGTTAACCTGAATAGAGGGAGTGGCAAGGGGTCTAGGAAAAGGAAGGCCAGTCCTGCTTCTGTGCACCCAAGCAAAATTGCCAAGTTAAGTGATGATGCGAGGGTGTCAGTCTCAGAAATGGCAACCCTAGTGGATACTGGTCTCCCTAACAGCCGGGGGAACAGTCCATCTAGTAGTGGGGGGGATGGTAAAGCAGGCAGGCCGAGACAGCTAGTAGTGGTAGGGGATTCCATAATCAGGAAGACGGATAGAATAATTTGTTGCCAAGACCGCCTCAACCGAATGGTTTGCTGTCTCCCTGGTGCCAGAGTTCGGCATGTGGTAGAACGGGTGGACAAATTACTGGGAGGGGCTAGGGATGACCCAGCTGTCGTGGTCCATGTCGGAACCAACGACAGAATAAATGGTAGGTGGAGGTCTGTTAAGAATAATTATAGAGAACTAGGAGCCAAGCTGAAGGGATGGACCTCCAAGGTTGTATTCTCAGGAATACTGCCTGTGCCATGTGCATCGCAGAACAGACAGCGGGAGCTGAGGGAGTTGAATGCATGGCTCAAGTCTTGGTGTAAGGGAGAAAGGTTCGGGTTCTTAGAGCACTGGGCTGATTTTTCATTGGGGTACAAATTGTATTCTGCGGATAAATTGCACCTGAATGGAAGAGGGACTGCTGTGCTGGGGGAAAGAATCCTAGAGGGGTGGCTGAGTTTTTAAACTAGGGATGTGGGGGGAGGACAAGCAGAAAATAAAGCAAAGTATGCAGTGGTAGATAGGTTAGAGAGTGGTCAGAACAGAGTGGTGGGTGGAGAAGTGGACCACGGGGGAGGATAACAGCAGTGGATAAGGAGATCCACGTGTTACAAATCAGCAGAAAAAACATGTCTAGTCAGAAAACATCAATAAATTAAATTACATTTCTAAACCTAAATGTACAAAAACACATGGTAATTTAAAGTGTATGTTCACAAATGCCAGAAGTCTAGCAGGCAAAATGGCTGAGCTTGAGGTCATGGTACTGGAGGAGGAAATTGATATAGTTGGAGTTGCTGAGACATGGCTGGACTCTTCGCATGACTGGGCTGTCAATCTCCAGGGTTATACTCTGTTTCGGAGGGATAGGGAGAATAGGAAAGGAGGAGGAGTATGTCTGTATGTCAGAAGTAGTATAAAAGCGAGTATGAAGGAGACAATTGTGGGTGATGATTGTGTGAATGCAGAATCCATGTGGGTGGAATTACAAGGGGAGACTAACAATGAAAGAATTATTTTTGGTGTCATTTATAGACCCCCAAACATCACTGAGGAAATAGAGGATCAGCTGCATAGACAAATAGAGCGGGCTGCCCAGGCGGGTACAGTAGTGATAATGGGAGATTTTAACTTCCCTGGTATTGATTGGGGTCATGGATCGGCTTCAACTGCAAAGGAGAGAAATTTTCTTAACTTATTGCAGGATAATTTTCTGGGCCAGTTTGTAGAAGAACCAACAAGAAGTAATGCACTGTTGGATCTGGTTATATCTAACAATGCAGAGATAGTTGAGGAGGTAATTGTTCGGGAAAACCTTGGTAATAGTGACCACAATATAGTTACTTTTATCCTAAAGTGTAGAAAGCATAAACATGCTGGGAGATCAAAAACATTTAATTTTAAAAAGGCCAATTTCCCAGGGTTACGGGCCACACTCCAGGACATAGACTGGGAGCAGCTTTTGTAAAGTATTGACACAAATGATAAATGGGAGACCTTCAAATCTACACTGGCTAACTATACTGCAGAATTTATTCCTAGGGGGAACAAATACAAACGCTTAAAATTAAACCCTGCGTGGCCTAATGCGGATGTTAAAAGGGCAATACATGAAAAACAAAGGGCATTTAAAATATACAAATCAGAGGGGTCTGCCATAGCCTTTAATAACTACAAAAGGGTTAATAAAGATTGTAAAAGGTCTATAAAAGCAGCAAAAGTTCAAAATGAAAGGCTGGTGGCCAGGGATAGCAAAACCAATCCCAAAAAATTCTTCAAATATATAAATGCAAAAAAACCTAGATCAGAGCATGTAGGACCCCTGAATAATAGTGATGGGGAATTGATTACTGGGGATCAGGAAAAGGCGGAGCTACTGAATGAGTTCTTTAGTTCTGTATATACACATGAAGAGGTGGGAGCTGCTTTCGGTAGAGTAAGTGCTGGTGATACTTCATGTAATAAACTCAACTGGTTCAATATAGATATGGTCAAAGCGAAGTTAAACAAAGTAAAGGTGAATAAGGCTCCAGGACTGGATGGGTTACACCCAAGAGTTCCTAAGGAACTTAGTTCAGTAATTTCTTTGCCCTTGTATATAATATTCAAAGATTCTCTGGTGACTGGCATAGTGCCGAGGGACTGGCGTAAAGCAAATGTTGTGCCCATCTTCAAGAAGGGCTCTAGGTCATCCCCGGGGAATTACAGACCGGTGAGCTTAACGTCCATTGTGGGGAAACTTTTTGAGGGTCTAATAAGGGACTATATACAGGAATATGTTTTGGATAATAGTATTATAAGTGATAACCAGCATGGTTTTACTAAGGACAGAAGCTGTCAGACTAACCTGATTGGTTTTTATGAAGAAGTGAGTAGAAGTCTGGATAGAGGGGTGGCTGTGGATATTGTGTATTTGGACTTTGCAAAAGCGTTTGACACAGTCCCTCAGACGTCTGACGGGTAAATTAAGGTCGGTTGGATTAGAAAACCTACTCTGTAACTGGATTGAGAACTGGCTGAAGGAGCGTACTCAGCGAGTGATGGTGAATGATTCCTACTCTGAATAGTCCCCAGTTATAAGTGGTGTACCCCAAGGTTCAGTGCTGGGTCCACTTTTATTTAATTTATTTATTAATGATATAGAGGGAGGAATTAACAGCATGGTTTCAATTTTTGCAGATGACACTAAGCTTTGTTGTAGAGTCCAGTCTATGGAAGATGTGCAGAAGTTACAAGCTGACTTGGACACACAGTGTTTGGGCATCCTCTTGGCAGATGAGGTTCAATGTGGATAAATGTAAAGTTAAGCATCTGGGTACTAACAACTTGCATGCATCCTATGTCCTAGGGGGAGTAACACTGGGAGAGTCACTTGTAGAGAAGGATCTGGGTGTCCTTGTAGACCATAGACTGCAGAATAGCATGCAATGTCAATCGGCTGCTTCTAAGGCCAGCAGGATATTGTCATGTATTAAAAGAGGCATGGACTCGCGGGACAGGGATGTCATATTACCACTGTATAAAGCATTAGTACGGCCTCATCTGGAATATGCTGTTCAGTTCTGGGCTCCGGTTTATAGGAAGGATGTCCTGGAGCTGGAAAGGGTGCAGAGACGGGCAACTAAACTGATAAGGGGCATAGAGCATCTTAGCTATGAAGAAAGATTAAAGGAGTTAAACTTATTTAGTCTTGAGAAGAGACGTATAAGGGGGGACATGATCAACCTGTATAAGTATGTAAATGGCCCATACAAAAAATATGGTGAAAAACTGTTCCAGGTAAAATCCCCTCAAAAGACAAGGGGGCACTGCCTCCGCCTGGAGAAGCAAAGGTTCAGACTCCAGGAGTGACAAGCCTTCTTTACTATAAGAACTGTGAATCTGTGGAACAGTCTACCACAGGAGCTGGTCACAGCAAAGACAGCTGAGGGCTTCAAAACAGGCTTAGATAAATTCTTAGAGAAAAAGAAGGTCACCACATATTAAGAAATGTAGAGTCATGTCTTAAGGTTACCCGTCCCCCTCCCCTTCATCACTCCTACCCCCTCCCTTGGTTGAACTTGATGGACATGTGTCTTTTTTCAACCGTATTAACTATGTAACCAGGCCCTTAAAGCCAAGAGGCTGAGGCCACCAGGCCCTTAAGGCCAAGAGGCTGAGGCCACCAGGCCCTTAAAGCCAAGAGGCTGAGGCCACCAGGCCCTTAAAGCCAAGAGGCTGAGGCCACCAGGCCCTTAAAGCCAAGAGGCTGAGGCCACCAGGCCCTTAAAGCCAAGAGGCTGAGGCCACCAGGCCCTTAAAGCCAAGAGGCTGAGGCCACCAGGCCCTTAAAGCCAAGAGGCTGAGGCAACCAGGCCCTTAAAGCCAAGAGGCTGAGGCAACCAGGCCCTTAAAGCCAAGCTAAAGGCACCAAGCAGATTCATACCAACCACACAACACAAATACTCTCTGTATAACCTAAGTTCAATCCATAAGGTGTTCCTTGCTTCACAGCCCTGGAGGCTGCAAGCTTCAGGCTCCTCTGTCCGGAGGACAGGAAACCACACTGAAGGAGGAAGTGAGTGTTCCCTTTTTGATTGCTTTGGGGCTTCCTGTCCAGTTGTGGAGGCAGATCCACCTCTCTCTATGGTGCCGTCATTGGTGAGAGGAAAAATGGCAATTTAAAAATCCCTGATAGAACAAAATTAAAAATGAAAAAACATTATTTATAGGCTCATATTTGATCTTCAAATTTATCACAAAATTAAAAAAAGTTAAAAAAAATTATATTATAAAAAGTTTAAATCGCCCGCTTTTCTGTATAATTAAAAAATACCTAAATAACAATAAATATAAACATCATGGGTATCACCGTGACTGAAAATGCCAATACTTTGCTAATAAAAGTTAATAAAATGCTAAAATAAAAAATGCTAGTAAAAAAAAAAAAAAGTTCACAGAAAATAGGGAAGAAAATTGAAAACGCAAAAACGAAAAACCTCCAGTAGTGAAAGGTTTTAGGAAAAACTGGACTGATAAATACAATCAGAAGGAAATTATATGATACCCGTTAATCCATCAACTGGATATATTTTTTTATTGCTTGATGAGAAGGTAGACAGCGTCTCCACTCCATTTATCAGTGTTAGTGAGCCACCTGTTTTGCCTTTTTAATAAAGATACCATGTTAATTAAACTGCCATGTGAACACAAAAAAACAAAACAACTTTTTCGTTTTCTATTCTCTACCGCCTACAAAATAAAGTATATGTACCCCAGTATGGTACCATTGAAAACTACATCTAGTCCTGCAAAAAAAATAAAAATAAAATAAAAAAGCGCTGACCGCGGCACATGTGGTGTGCGGGAGTTCAGGATGGCGAGCGGGGGGCCATCGGGTCCCTGCGCTGCTCTGACGGGGACCCAATGGCTCGGATAGCAGCCCAATGCCTTCCTTAGGCATCGTGGCTGCTATCCCTGCGTGCCTGTGCGATCCAGCCCCCTGGATCGCACAGGAAGCAGGCTGTAAGTGTATTACATTGAGTAATACACTTACAGCCAATGCATTACAATACAAAAGTATTGTACTGCATTGTAAAGGGGATCAGACCCCCAAAAGTTAAATAAAGTTAAAAAAAAAAGTTAAAAAATAAAGTTTCCTAAAAAAAAAAAGTTTACAGTAAAAAAAAAACAAAAAAACGCCATTTAAAAAAAAAAAAAAAAAAGATTAAAGCAAATTGCAAAAAAAAAAAAAAAGGTAAAAAAAGAAAGATAAACCTATTAGGTATCGCCGCGTCCGTATCGACCGGCTCTATAAAAATATCACGTCATCCACCCCGCCAGGTGAACGCAGTAAAAAAAAAACAAAAAAAAAACGTGCCAAAACACACATTTTTTGGTCACTTCCCTTACAAAAAGTGTAATAGCAGGCGATCAAAAAGGTGTATTAATTCCAAAATGATACCAATCAAACCGTCATCTTGTCCCGCAAAAATGATACCCTACCTGAGACAATCGCCCGAAAAATTAAAAAAATATGGCTCTCTGAAAATGGCAACACAAAAAAAAAGATTTTATTCTGTTCAAAAATAAATCTAATGAGTAAAACTTTTCAAAAATAAAAAAGTTAGACATATTGGGTACCGCCGCGTCCGTAACAACCTGCTCTATAAAAATATTACATGAGATGGCCCCCCAGGCGAATGCTGTAAAAAAATTTTTAAAAAAACTATGAAATAGCCATTTTTTTCACCTTGCCTCACAAAAAGTGTAATACCCCACAATCAAAAAGGCGTATGTACCCCAAAATGGTACCAAACAGTCATCTCGTCCCGCAAAAAATGAGCCCCCACATAAGACTAACTCAAAAAAATAAAAATCAATGGCTCCTGCAAACTAATCCATCAAAATCTGTGTTGTAAAATCCATATGGCGCTCCTTCTGTTCTGAGTCCTGCCATGTGCCCCCACAGCAGTTTACCACCACATATGGGGTGTTGCCGTATTCAGGAGAAAATGGGTAACAAATTATGGGGTGCTTTTCTCCTGTTACCCCTTGTGAAAATGAAAAATTTGGGGCTAAAGCAACATTTTATTGGAAGAAATGAAACTTTTCATTTTCACAGCCAAGTGTTTCCAAATTCCGTAAAACCCTTAGGGGGTCAAAGTTGCCAGTACCCCCCTTAATATATTCTTTGAAGGGTGTAGTTTCCAAAATGGGGTCACTTTTTGAGGGTTTCCACTGTAGGGGTACGTCAGGGTCTCTCAATTACAAAATGGTGCCTAAAAACCATTCTAGCAAAATCTGCCTCCAAAATCCGTATGGCGCCCCTTTCCTTCTGTCCACAGCCACAAACCCATAGAGATGTTTACCACCACGTATGGGGTATTTCTGTAAACTGCAGAATCAGAGTAATGTATATTGAGGTTTAGTTTGCTGTTAACCCTTGCTGTTTTGCAAGAAAAAAAATTATTAACATGAATAATCTACCAAAAAAGTGAAATTTTGAAATTTCACCTCCATTTTCCATTAATTCTTGTGGAACACCTCAAGGGTTAAAGTTTGTAACAGCAGTTTTTTATAATTTGAGGGGTGTAGTTTCTAAAATGGGGTCATTTATGGGTGGTTTCCATTACGTAAGCCACTCAAAATCACTTTATATCTGAATTGGTGCTTAAAAAAATGGTTTTGGAAATTTTGTTGAAAATTTGAAAAATGGCTTCTAAACTTCTAAGCCCTCTAACGTCCCAAAAAAGTAAAATGACATTTATAAAATGATGCCAACATAAAGTATACATATGAGGAATGTAAAATAACTATTTTTGGAGGTATTACTATGTATTTTGAAAGTAGAGAAATTGAAATTTTGAAATTTGCAAATTTTTGCTAAATTTGGTATTTTTTTTTAATAAATAAAAATGAAATATTTTGCCACAAATTTACTACTATCGTGAAGCACAATATGTGACGAGAAAACAATCTTAGAATGGCCTGGATAAGTAAAAGCCTTCCAAAGTTATTACCACATAAAGTGACATGTCAGATTTGCAAAAAACGGCCTGGGATTTGAGGTGAAAAGTGGCCTGGTACTGAAAGGGTTAAATTGGCCACATCTTACTCCGGTGTGCTTTATTTTTTTTTACTAAAGGTCCCCTTACATAGGACAACAGCAGCAGTGTTCCATCCCAGCAGTTGCCTGCTCATCAGCAGAGGAGACTGCTTTATTTATATGCAGCGATGTCCTCCACAGTATGGAGAGAAGTAATCGCTAATGCCATTGCTCGTCCTCATACTGACTAGTTTGCCAGCAGCAGATGCTGTTTACACAGCATAATCTGCCGCAGGTAAACAATTTTTGTGACCACACAAATTATGTTACCCGATGAACATGTGTTTCGTTCATTTATCAGGTAATCGGTGGAGCAATTACACCGCCGGATAATTACTAACGAGCATTCCTATGAACAGTAATTAGCAATTATCTGCGGAATTCTCAGCCCATGTAAACGGCCATTATGTCTGCTGTCTGAAGTGAGAGTCCATTCTATAATAAATGAGCCTAAGTGATTTAGGACATCTTCCTGGGAAGGGGAGAGTAGGTTATTTTGCAATTTGGGAGAAGGAGCTGGGTAAGGCTGAGGCAAGACCTACACTTTTTTGTCAGGGAAATTGCTCCAAAATTACTGTCCATAGGGAATGCATTGAACAGCTTCAAAATCACTTGTTGTGGGGTTCGTTCACTTCTTGTGAAATCAAAAATGTGACATGGGTATTGGAGGTAAAATAAATGTCAAACCAATACTGCACTACAAAGGGAGGAGAATGGTCCCTGGTATAGTCCAATGGCACAGGAAATGCAGTCCACAGACCATAGCCTTATACAATAGAGCGGCTTATATATAGCAAAGGAAATATAGTCCACAAAACGGCACTTATGGTCACAGGGGTAGAAAATCTCCAGATCCTTCTCCCGATGACTGTCCCTCCTGGATGTTGGCCTCAGCGTCAACTCCTCTCATGCCGGTCAACACAGCAATGTGTGTCCTTCCATCCTGTCAGGGTACTGGCCTCAGCATCAGCAACCCAGATCTCCCTTCAAGACACTAGGCAGGAACTCTCTCTTGCATGGAGAAGATATTTTTGGATACACAAGTTCCGATGTGTGCAATCTCTGGGCCATAAACTTCCAACCTCAGCTGTGGAAAATACACAATACTCTGCATACAGAGAGCGACATCCGGTTCAACGGATATGCGCAACACAGGTATAGAGCACAATTATTATTATCTATATACATATTTGGAACATTGTTTTGTACTTCATGTCAGTGGTAAATTTGAGTCGATATGTTTCACCTTTATTTTAAAAAAAATCCAAAATTTACCAAAAATGGATTTTGAGGGCAGATTTCACTGGAAAAATATTAGACGCCCTGATGCACCACTACAATAGAAACTCCCAAAAAGTGACCACATTTTGAAATCTACGTGACAAGGTGACAGTTTCATTGGTACTATTTTGGGGTATTGATCACTCAATATTAGGCTTTTTGTGAGGGGGTGGGGGATATCGGGGTTCAGGCACAGTTTTTTTTTTTTTACGGCATTCACATTTTATTTATACAACAGTACACTCACCGGCCACTTTATTAGGTACACCATGCTAGTAACGGGTTGGGCCCCCTTTTGCCTTCAGAACTGCCTCAATTCTTCGTGGCATAGATTCAACAAGGTGCTGGAAGCATTCCTCAGAGATTTTGGTCCATATTGACATGATGGCATCACACAGTTGCCGCAGATTTGTCGGCTGCACATCCATGATGCGAATCTCCCGTTCCACCACATCCCAAAGATGCTTTATTGGATTGAGATCTGGTGACTGTGGAGGCCATTTGAGTACAGTGAACTCATTGTCATGTTCAAGAAACCAGTCTGAGATGATTCCAGCTTTATGACATGGCGCATTATCCTGCTGAAAGTAGCCATCAGATGTTGGGTACATTGTGGTCATAAAGGGATGGACATGGTCAGCAACAATACTCAGGTAGGCTGTGGCGTTGCAACGATGCTCAATTGGTACCAAGGGGCCCAAAGAGTGCCAAGAAAATATTCCCCACACCATGACACCACCACCACCAGCTTGAACCGTTGATACAAGGCAGGATGGATCCATGCTTTCATGTTGTTGACGCCAAATTCTGACCCTACCATCCGAATGTCGCAGCAGAAATCGAGACTCATCAGACCAGGCAACATTTTTCCAATCTTCTACTGTCCAATTTCGATGAGCTTGTGCAAATTGTAGCCTCAGTTTCCTGTTCTTAGCTGAAAGGAGTGGCACCCGGTGTGGTCTTCTGCTGCTGTAGCCCATCTGCCTCAAAGTTCGACGTACTGTGCGTTCAGAGATGCTCTTCTGCCTACCTTGGTTGTAACGGGTGGCAATTTGAGTCACTGTTGCCTTTCTATCAGCTCGAACCAGTCTGCCCATTCTCCTCTGACCTCTGGCATCAACAAGGCATTTCCGCCCACAGAACTGCCGCTCACTGGATGTTTTTTCTTTTTCGGACCATTCTCTGTAAACCCTAGAGATGGTTGTGCGTGAAAATCCCAGTAGATCAGCAGTTTCTGAAATACTCAGACCAGCCCTTCTGGCACCAACAACCATGCCACGTTCAAAGGCACTCAAATCACCTTTCTTCCCCATACTGATGCTCGGTTTGAACTGCAGGAGATTGTCTTGACCATGTCTACATGCCTAAATGCACTGAGTTGCCGCCATGTGATTGGCTGATTAGAAATTAAGTGTTAACGAGCAGTTGGACAGGTGTACCTAATAAAGTGGCCGGTGAGTGTATATTTTACATAATATTTTTGTAGAGCAGGTCATTACGGATGGAACTATACCAAATATATCTTAATGTTTTTATCTGTTTCAGTTTAAACAATAAAAGCATTAAAAAAAAAAAAAATTGGTGTCACCATTTCTTAAAGCCATAGATTTGTTTTTGTTTTTTTCTGGCGATGGTCTTGTGTGAGGGCTCCTTTTTTTGCAGGATGTGGTGATGTCTTCATTGGTACCATTTTGAGGTACATATGACTTTTGGATAGTTTAGTTTTTTTTTAAATATTAAATTACAGACAACAGAATCAAAATGACATATTGAACAAACTGTTACATTCCATGTCAAATGCGGAAATAAAAGTCGATGCTGGAAATGGATGATACATAACTCAAGTTGTCATTGACTTTTTAAGTACAAATCATTCTGTTTAAGATCAAGTAGATCACAAAGGATAAGTGACTGTATTTACACAAACAAATACATAAATAAACTAACACCTTCAGGACCCTGCCATTTTTCACCTTAAAGGGTTTCTGTCACCAGTTTTTTTGGTATGAATCAGGCTGACATTAGAGATGTGCTAATGTCACCTGATTCCAAATATATATCTGTTTTATTTACTGGTGCCCCCATTTTTATATAAAATGAACTTTTATTTTATGCTAATAAGGCCTCTAGGTGCAAGGGGCGTTACCCCTGCTCCTAGAGGCTCTGTTGATTGACAGGACCAGGCAAAGAAGAAACACTCCATTCACCATAGCTTGCAAGGACCTTCAATGATGTCATGACCGTGTGATCAGTCACATGGTTTAGGAGGAGACAGGCTGTTTGTGTGAACATTTTGAAGAGTGGAAAGGGCACTTTTGACTTAACAGGTGTTTCATAGAAATTAATATGTAGTGGTTGGTGAAAAGTGGATATGTAAGCTATTCGGATTAAATCTGAGGTATAAAGTGATAAAACTACAGGGTGCATCAAGGATGAAATTAATACTCCTTGGATGAGTGGTAGATTCTAAAACACTCCTGCTTGCAGAGACCAGCTTTTACAGGGCAGGTTTCGCAATGGTATATGGCGTTTTTCCTTATCCCCTTTATGGAACACACGCTGCATCATTTTTGGGTCCTTCCCTTCCTTGCTGTCTGGGAGACTTGACCGGGAAAATGTTGCCTTGGGACTCTTCCCGGCCTGGCTTTGAAAAAATAGGGCAATGATAACCACCTCTTGGAACTGAACGAAAGTTCCTGTGTGGCCTGCAGATTGAAAAAGGATGTACGCATTGCACATTGCCATTTGTACAGCCAGCTTTTTGTACCACACTTTTGTTTTTCGTGTGGCATTGTAGGGCTTCAGAAGTTGATCTGGGCATTCTGGGGGTTCTATCCGGGAATCTTGCCCTTCGTAAACGCGGAACTTGTGGGTGTACCCAGAGCTACTCTCGCAAAGTTTGTACATTTTTATGCCATTCCTTGCCCGTTTGCTAGGCAGGTACTCGCGGAGTCTAATTCTCCCTTTGAAAAGTAATAGGAACCCATCTACACATACATTTTTTCAGGGGTGTACACCTCTGCAAACTTAAAATGTTAAAGTGGTCAAGGACCGGCCTAACCTTGAACAGACGGTCAAATGTCGGGTCGTTTTGGGGTGGGCACTGTGTATTGTCGTTGTAGTGTAGGTATTTTCTAATTCACTCAAATCGGTTCCGGGTCATGGTGTGAGTGTAAATTGGAGTCTGGTAGAAAATGTTCATACTCCAATATTGCCTAATGTTTGGCTTCTTTACAATGCCCACATGCAGCATGAGTCCTCAAAACTTCATCTCTGCTGCAGTTACTGGGGTCTAGCGTATGCTGATGTAGGGTTCTGAGCAATAAATTGTTGGGCGTATAAATTGGTTTGGGCCACCATTAAATTTACAAAATCTTCAGCGAAGAAGATTTAGAAAAAAAATCTAAAGTTCAGTGAACCCCGCACAATCTATCTGAATTCCGGAGCTGTCCTCAAAATCTGGAATTTAGGGCTGATAATCATCAGGGGTGGGGTCCATAAGTGTTTACTCTGGGCGGCTACCTCTGCTGCTACCCTGGGGCGCCTTCTAGAGGGTCCCTCATCAGCAGATGATGAGGGGGTAGAGGAGTAGATGAAAGTGGCATCCTCTTCTCCTTCACTGGCAGACTCAGTATCAGAGGCAAGATACGCGTATGACTCTTCAGCTGAGTACACTCGTTGAGATGAATGAGACATTTTTATTTTATTGGGGTGTGACGTGCGAAATGTGCAAAACTTTATTTAGTGTAAGGGGGTTGTGTTATGTTTTTTGCATGTGAAGGGGTTTGTTATAAATTTGAAATAGAATTTAGAAAAGAAAAAAAAAAAAAAAAAAAAAAAGACAAATTGAAAAAAGTCTTTTCTGTAAAAACAAAAAAAAACAGACGCGATCAGTAATGGACACTACTGATCAGTGCTCAGTGGTTGTAAAATGCATGTACACAGATGGTGCGTTCGAGCAAAATCCTAAACTGACACTAACTATAATATGTGGAAAGAGCTGAAAACTGCTGTTCACAAACGCTCTCCATCCAACCTCAAAGAGCTCCAGCTGTTTTGCAAGGAAGAATGGGCAAGAATTTCAGTCTCTAGATGTGCAAAACTGATAGAGACATACCCCAAGCGACTTGCAGCTGTAATCGCAGCAAAAGGTGGCGCAACAAAGTATTAATGCAAGGGGGCCGAATAATTTTGCACGCCCCACTTTTCAGTTTTATTATTACAAAATACTAACTAACTGAAGTTCGTTTTTCACTCCAAAAATTGTGTGCAAAAACTGTAGTATAAAAATTCATTACAGTGTTAAAAAAATCAAACTGGCAAAAATAAATAAAAAAAATATCTATATCTATCTTGAGAAAGGCTCTAGTATAGGAGCCGAAACGTTGCTGTCCCACGATATGGGTAAATAAAAGGACTATTTTGTTTTATATTTATGGGTGTACTGCCAATTAAAAAAAAAAAAAAAAAATATATATATATATATATATATATATATATATATATATATATATATATAGTTATTTATATAAAACCCTAACTACAATTTCTTCTTTTTGAACAAAAAAACAAAAACAAAAAACACACAGAACAATGGAACAAATGGCGCCCGTAAAAGAAGGACAGGAGGGGTGCCGGGAAGGGACGGAGGGTGGTTTAGGGATCTGGAACAGCTGCAAATGAAAAAAAAAAAAAAAAAAAAAAAAAAAAAAAAACAGTGCAGCAATCCAGATATTGTTATTCTTTTCTTCTTTCTTCTGACAGCAGGAATTGCAGGAAAATCACAGTGGTGGTGCACCACAAATCCCAGCATGCCAACAGCAGCACAGAAAAGCACAGAACCTCTCTGCATGCAGTCACGATTTAGAATGGCTGCATGCAGGGAGGTTCTGCCGTTTCCTGTGCCAAACACCTGTGTACCCTGCCCTACCTTGGAGGTGACAGCTGCTGATTGGTTCTGCAATGGCCACCCCCCGCTACCACCACCTGACCCGCCCCGTGACTTATGAACGCTTCCGGCAATGCGATGTGCCGGTCTTCATTGATCGGCCAATCGCATCGCTGGGAGCTGCAGGCGGGTGAAAATACACCTCGCTGACTTTACCCGACATGGATGCCTGCTGGTAAGGGCAGCCATGGTGTGGCGATTCACCCACGATTTTCTCCCAGCACACGACAGACCTTGTGCCATACATGTGTGGAGCTGGTCCTTAAGTCACGTCCAGTTGCGCCGTACATGTAAGGGGTTAAAATAACATTGGGAAAGGTATAGTCTCTGTACCGATCCCAAGTAGAGCCTGAAGAGAACCTTGGCCCACATTGGGGGGGACAAAGACCGATTAGACGCTGTTGGTTTGACTAGCTGATCTATTAGCATTTAGATGTCTATAACATCTCCAGACATCCCAAATTTTGTGGAAAATATGAGAAGAGTTTGTTACCCAATGTGCTATTTGCTATAGGCAGTACACCTGATCACATTTCAGTTGCCACAGGGTCAAAGGGGGATTTTATCCGATTTTCAAAAGGACCCCAATATTGTCCTTGCAACTGCACAAAGAGGTATAAACAAGTGTTTGCCATCAACTGACAAAGGCAAATCCCCAGATAACCCCAGAAGGGCAATTTTGGGAGTTAGTTCAAAGTTCGACCCAGTAATGTCAGACAAGGCCACAGCAATTTTTTACTAGAAGGGCTTTATACCC
The DNA here is from genome assembly GCA_900303285.1 of Rhinella marina. Lineage (NCBI taxonomy): Eukaryota > Metazoa > Chordata > Amphibia > Anura > Bufonidae > Rhinella > Rhinella marina. The sequence continues at coordinate 28,761 of ONZH01007423.1, forward strand.
AGGCAAAGCCACTACATATGGTAAAAGGTACCCACTTGGCAACCACACCGCCAGCATATATTACTGGAGGTAGGAAAGATTTTTTGCAACCTATCTGGAGTGTAGTACGATCGGGTCAAGACCTTATATTAGTTCTGCTGCAGGCGGACACACCTCGACACTTTAGGAATAAGAGCTAACATATAAGGTCTTTTCCTAGAGAGAAAGGTATATGAGCGTGGCACACTACAATCTATCATTAATGAATATATATTGGAAATAATCTTCTCAGGGGGCCTACGAGATAAGACCATAGTCTCAAATTTGGTCGGCGAGATATGTTCCGCAGCAGGATATTTACCCTTCAAGTAATGAAGTATATGTAACAAATATAAGTGGGAAAGCGAGGACATCACCCCTGATTGCTGTAGCGACTCCAGGGACAAACTCTCCTTTGTGTATAAATCCACAATTGGGGTGTGACTCATTCTATTAAACAATGTAAGGGTGGCCAAAAACTGTGGCTGAGCATTGCTCAACACATCTCGTACTTGCAACAAAGGAGAGAGGACAGGGGACAAGAGGAGATTGTAAAGAGTAGAATTCCAAAATGAAACTGTGGCCCTAGTGAGGATCCATAGATAGGCCTAAGACCTGTGTATGCTTCGAAGGACATAGCAGCAATAACCTGAGGGGGCTTTGGGTGTTTGCTTGTTCTACTTGGAGGTCAGGTCTACCATCATACTCCCTCAACCATTCCAACCCTCTCATCCCCTAAATTGCTTTATAATACAAATAGAAATCAGGACAGGAACTCCCATGCCCGCCTTCGGTTGAGAAACCAGTGAAAAGGGAAGCAAGACCTCCCATTACGCCATAAAAATCTAATAATTATCCTCCTAATTTGCAAGAAATATGAACGGGAGAGAGAGATAGGAATTGTTTTCAAGTAATGCAAAACCTTTGTAGATTGATGGTTTTAAAGGGATTCTGTCACCACCATTTTACAAATTAAGTTATTTATACCATCGGATTCATCTAGTCATATGGAGTTCTAAATGGTAATTGTTATAGGGCATAGATGCAGTTTTGAGGTAAAAAAAAAAAAACGATTTTTAGCAGCTGTCAGTCACTTACTATAAGGAGCCCAAGAGGCCTGCGCCCGTGCGGTCTGCGGCCTCACCTGATGTACTGCGCCTGCGCGGGATTTCAGCCGCGCCGGAGCTTCACTGACTCACTCAGTGAAGTGAATATTAAATAGGTGGGCGGTCCTGGGCTCCAAGGAATCGCCGAGCCCGGGCTCCTGCAACGCTTGTCAACTCCCCTTGGGCTCCTTATAGTAAGTGACTGACAGCTGCTAAAAATCGTTTTTTTTACCTCAAAACTGCATCTATGCCCTATAATAATTACCATTTAGAACTCCATATGACTAGATGAATCTGATGGTATAAATAACTTAATTTGTAAAATGGTGGTGACAGAATCCCTTTAATTAATGCCCTCCGACCAAACCCAGAAATAAATGGGACATCCCAGGAGTCAATTTTCTTGATAGTTAAAGGTAACGATTGAAAGTTTTCACGGAAGAGGTGTCCAAGTTGGGAAGTGACAATGCCCAAAAATTTGATGGAGACCAGACACCTGCGATTTCTGAGGCTGGTGACTCGGATGAACTTATCCTCCGCAGCAGAAGTGACTCTTGGTCTTCCTTTCCTGGGGCGGTCCTCATGTGAGCCAGTTTCTTTGCAGCGCTTGATGGTTTTTGCGACTGCACTTGGGGACACTTTCAAAGTTTTCCCAAGTTTTCGGACTGACTGACCATCATTTCTTAAAGTAATGATGGCCACTCGTTTTTCTTTACTTAGCTGCTTTTTTCTTGCCATAATACAAATTCTAACAGTCTATTCAGTAGTACTATCAGCTGTGTATCCACCTGACTTCTGCCCAACACAACTCATGGTCCCAACCCCATTTATAAGGCAAGAAACCCAACTTATTAAACCTGACAAGGCACACCTGTGAAGTGAAAACCATTTCAGGTGACTACCTCTTGAAGCTCATCAAGAGAATGCCAAGAGTGTGCAAAGCAGTAATCAAAGCAAAGGGTGGCTACTTTGAAGAACCTAGAATATAAGACATATATACAGTTGTTTCACACTTTTTTGTTAAGTATATAATTCCACATGTGTTAATTCATAGTTTTGATGCCTTCAGTGTGAATCAACAATTTTCATAGTCATGAAAAAACAGAAAACTCTTTGAATGAGAAGGTGTGTCCAAACTTTTGGTCTGTACTGTATGTATGTTCAATTTATGCTTGAAATCTTAATAAAAAGATTTTTTTTTTTATAACTCTGTTTATCGATTTCCAATTTATCAATATGTAGGTACATTATAATATTGCCAACAATAAGGCAAACATAAAATCTTCAGATGTGTACAGGCCATACAACAATAAGTTCAAGAAAACTAGTTAACCCTTTCCCACCCACCCCATTCCCTCCCTTGTCCCTCCCCCCATTCCTGTGCACCAACCCCATAAAACATAGAGCTTTGGGGAATCCTCATGTACTAGCCAAAACCTGCAGAGGAGTGCGTCCGTGTAATATCTCATACAGATACCACATGGTTTGTTCAAAGTGAGAAATAAGTTTAGATTTAATAGAATCTGTAAGAGTATTTATGAATAAAGACCACTTTTCAAAGAAGCGTCTTGTCATCTTTTCTTTGTCTGTTAAAGTATGCATCCAATCCATGTTGAACAAAAAGGTTATCTTGGATTGGATAAGAGAAATAGAGGGTACCTCTGGGTCCAGCCATTTATGTAGTATGCTCTTTCTAGTGGCCGTTGCCCAGATACGTAGTATAGCTTTATCTTGTCTAGGAATATTCCGCTGCTCTTCAGATAGAATATTGAAAATGGCCCACTGCGGGGTAACAGTGAAGGAAACATTATAGGTCGCTACTATGTGTGATCTCACTTGCTCCCATAGAGTCTGGATATATGTACAGCTCCAGAGATGAAGGAATAGGTCAGTGTTAGGAACATTACATTTAGAGCAGGAAGAGGTACCATCAGGAGACATTTTGTTTTTAATGTTTGGTGTGATATAGGCTCTATGGAATACCATTAAGGCCATATCCGTATAGCTACTGACCGGAGAATGTTTTTGTATTTTTAATGTAGCCTCCAGTAACGTTTTAACTTCAAGATCTGGGAAGTCTTTGATCCATTTTTTTGGGCCTGTAGTAACAGCATCCCAATCTATTAATGGTTTGAGGAATCTATAGATGGTACTGGTAGAAGAAATATTAGTTCTCATTCTTTTAAGAAAAACAGTAAGGCAGGCACTTCCAGACTCATCTGAGATATTGGATAGACAGCTTTGGATAGACAACTACGAGCTTGTAAGTATATGAATTGGTTATGATTGCAAAGCTGGAAACCGTTGGGTGGCCTCCGAAAAGGGGAGTATGGTCAAGCATTTATTATTATACTTAGTGAGTATAATAAATGCTTGACGCCGCTTTCAAAATCTTCCTTTACCTAGAAGTTCGCCATGCGGCACACAATGTCCCTGGATGGCTCATTAGTTTTAGCTGGAGGGTGCAAAGCTCTATGCACCCTATTCATGGTAAGATCGACTGTCATCCGCTCCCAGTAGCGACTTTAAGAAATCCGTCAGGGCAGCCATGATGGAATCTGCCTATATAGATTTGGGAAACCCCTTTAGGCGAAGATTATTGCGCCTCCCTCTGTTATCTTGATCCTCTATCATATTATAAAGGGTATTGATGTGGGCTTGAGCAGAGTCCAGGTTATGGGAAACCGTTGAATCAAACTCAATCAGTGACACCTGGTTAGATTCTAAGGCCTCAACTTGCTCCCCCAGCTGCAGAATGTCTTTCCTCATGTCCTTAAGTTCTTGGACCAGGGGATCAATTGCTTTTGTTAATAATTCTCTCAAACGATCTGGAGACAGGTCTCTTGTCCAAGTCTCTGGTATCAGCTGCATGGCTCTCTCTATCGTCCTCAAATTCATCTGCTTGGCCGCTGAAGGAGCGCGGCGTCTTACCCGGCGCCATCTTGGTCTCTTGGTGCACAGGTGGTTGCTCAGCTTTCCTCATAAATTTCTCGAGCCCTCCTAGACTGGTACTCGATTGTTGGTCCTTGGGTTTATCTCTCCCAGTCTCGGCATCAATTTTATTTATTTTTATGGGGAAGAGCATGTGATATTTTTAAGGAGCTGGTAATTACAGATGCAGCAATTCCAAATATATCTATTTTTTTTGTTAAATTACTTAAGGCAAAAGGGGCATTTTTAAACACCTGAAACTTTTTATTAATTTATTTTTAAGACATCAGATTCCACCTTTCATTTTACAGAGCTCCTTTTAAAATTAAAGATGGAACCTGGTTGCTATGGGCAACTAAACCAGCTTTCCTGTATACCAGTTTTGATAAATCCTCCCCAATGTGTCTGACTATGGATTGGTGGAGTCCAAATTGTTTATTGATGGTTTTGTAATCTATCCCAGCCTGATGGGCATCAACAAATTTTTATTTTGAATCTCCTTTGTTCATGCCACAATATACTACCAAAAATATTTGTTGTGAAGATCAGACTTTCATAAATCCCTGTTCTTTAAGGGTTCTTCCACACAAGAGGGTTTTCTACCCAGATGTGATGCATTTTTCATGCATCATCATTGTGTTCAGGAAAAAAAAAATAGCAACATTATATATTGTGCGTTTTACGCAGCCCTGGCTTCAAAGAAGTGAACAGGGCTTGTGTAAAAAACAGATGGAATCCAGATGCAATGCGTTTTTCACTGATGGTTGCTAAGAGATGTAGATCGCATGCAATCCGGATACCATCCAGATGGAAAAAATTGCACACACTGAACGCAATTGCAGCAAAAACTGATTGAACTTGTGTGCAAAACCATCCGTTTTTCCCTCAACAGGTCATTACACAATCCCCAAAAGGCCTTAAAGGTAATCTATCACCAGTTTTATGCTGCCCTCACTTTTAATTTCTAACAGTAGAAAAATAAATAGTGTGGCACAAAGCAATTTCTAAAAAAAAAAAAGATTTTCAATTTTTCAAAAGTAGCAAAACTTAACTATAATACAGCATTCTGAACATTGTAAAAACAAATGGAAAAATAAAGTCATAGCTTTTGATTTGCAGAGATAAAAAAAAAGAAAAAAAATGGTAATCAAAACAAAGCTGGCCTGTAAAGTAAATCTGACTAAAGACATCTGCACCTACCAGAGGCAGGTGGCGTAGAGCTGTGGATCAGCGACAAAAGCAGTGAGATAGGACAACTCTTTTAAACGAGACCTCCGGGAATGTATGAAGTTGGCCTTTGGTAGCTCATCCTAGAAAATGACTAGGATGGATTGCCAGAGGCCATCAAAAACCCCATTAGGGCTCATGCACACAAATGTATTTTTGTCTGTGTCCATTCCATTTTTTTGCTGCCCGTATGCAGAACCATTTCAATAGGGCCGCAAAAAACAAAAATGACTCCATGTGCATTCTGTTTCCGTATGTCCACATGGCCTGTGCGCAAAAAAAAAATAAAACATGTCCTGCGGACAAATATAGGACTGTTCTATTAGGGGCCAGCTGGTCCGTTCCGCAAAAAATACATAATGCACATGGCTGGTATCTGTGTTTTGCGGATCTGCAATTTGTGGATTGCAAAACAATGGCCTTGTGCAAAAGCCCTTGAGTAGAAAAGTAGGCAGCGCATTTAAAGGGTTAAAATGCTTTTAGGCATGTAGACATGGTCAAGACAATCTCCTGCAGTTCAAACCGAGCATCAGTATGGGGAAGAAAGGTGATTTGAGTGCCTTTGAACGTGGCATGGTTGTTGGTGCCAGAAGGGCTGGTCTGAGTATTTCAGAAACTGCTGATCTACTGGGATTTTCACGCACAACCATCTCTAGGGTTTACAGAGAATGGTCCGAAAAAGAAAAAACATCCAGTGAGCGGCAGTTCTGTGGGCGGAAATGCCTTGTTGATGCCAGAGGTCAGAGGAGAATGGGCAGACTGGTTCGAGCTGATAGAAAGGCAACAGTGACTCAAATTGCCACCCGTTACAACCAAGGTAGGCAGAAGAGCATCTCTGAACGCACAGTACGTCGAACTTTGAGGCAGATGGGCTACAGCAGCAGAAGACCACACCGGGTGCCACTCCTTTCAGCTAAGAACAGGAAACTGAGGCTACAATTTGCACAAGCTCATCGAAATTGGACAGTAGAAGATTGGAAAAACGTTGCCTGGTCTGATGAGTCTCGATTTCTGCTGCGACATTCGGATGGTAGGGTCAGAATTTGGCGTCAACAACATGAAAGCATGGATCCATCCTGCCTTGTATCAACGGTTCAAGCTGGTGGTGGTGGTGTCATGGTGTGGGGAATATTTTCTTGGCACTCTTTGGGCCCCTTGGTACCAATTGAGCATCGTTGCAACGCCACAGCCTACCTGAGTATTGTTGCTGACCATGTCCATCCTTTTATGACCACAATGTACCCAACATCTGATGGCTACTTTCAGCAGGATAATGCGCCATGTCATAAATCTGGAATCATCTCAGACTGGTTTCTTGAACATGACAATTAGTTCACTGTACTCAAATGGCCTCCACAGTCACCAGATCTCAATCCAATAGAGCATCTTTGGGATGTGGTGGAACGGGAGATTCGCATCATGGATGTGCAGCCGACAAATCTGCGGCAACTGTGTGATGCCATCATGTCAATATGGACCAAAATCTCTGAGGAATGCTTCCAGCACCTTGTTGAATCTATGCCACGAAGAATTGAGGCAGTTCTGAAGGCAAAAGGGGGTCCAACCCGTTACTAGCATGGTGTACCTAATAAAGTGGCCGGTGAGTGTATATTTAAGTGAATGGGAGCAGCACTGTAATCAGCACCAGCCACTACACGGTTCCAATGCCCCTTTCCAGCACCCAAAGCTAAAGCTTACAGTTAATGGGAAGGGGCACTGGAAGTCTAAAAAGATTATTGATTGTTCAGTTCCAGAGAATTCCATTAATTGAATACTTTTAATAATAGTTGAATAAAAATATCTAACTTAGGCTTGTTTCACAACTGCGTCTGGCTGTTTGGGCATAGTGCTGGGAATCGGCTGGACAAAAAATGCTCCGTGCAGCGGTTTTTGCCTGGCTGATTTCCTGCAAATTTGCCGGGTAGCGGCCCGATCTAGCCAATCAGGTCCAGCAAGCAAGCAGCAGTATTCAGCAATGCCAAAGCCACTCCGGGAGGTTGTGGAGGAGAGGCAGCTGCAGGTGTGAAACTAGCCTTACATGTATTATATATTTATTTTTACTACATTAGCTTTAGAGCACAGAATTAAGAACATCATTAGTCACCTCCTTTGGGGTTTTATGAGCTGCGCAAAGAAATATCCATTGTTCTGTAGCAGTCATCTGAGTGCAAGTGTCAGGGTGACATTCAACCTGCAATAAAGAGGATTTTTGGAAAACGTAAATATCTAAACATTTTGCGTTACCCTATATTGACTTTAATAGTGCTCATATAAGTTATGCTAAAAAAAAACAAAAAAAACAAAACAAAAAACAAAAACACTCAACTGCACAAAAACCTTAATTCAATATAGGTTTCAATCAGTTATAAAACCATCAGTGTTATGAATTTATATGCCAATGCATTGTGGTCTAGGATTTTAGAATTTATTAGAAGCGTTTATTTACTGTTGTTAGTGCTAGAAGTAGGATTCCACTCCTTAGCTGTGTAATAAAGAACTTTTATACTAGGCCTCATGCACAACAAGCGTACGTACTTTGCAGTTAAACCATGAATCTGCAAAGTACGTATACTGGCTCTGTGCATGCTGCAATTATGTTATACAAATACCCATTCTTGTCTGCAAAACGAACAATAAGACATCTTCTAAGATTTCTGGAACGGCCACACAGATGTGGACACAAAAGGTGGATGACATTCCACAAAAAAGATAGATCGGACATGTGCCCCAAATATGGTCATGTAAATGATGCCTCAAAGTGAGGATAGGTCACTACTTCTAAAGTGGACAACCCCTCTAAAAGGAACCTGTCACTAGCAAGATGCAGTGCAATATGCAACCGCCGCTTTAAAGAGAAGGACCTGAGCAGATTGATATAGTTTTGTAGGAAAAGATTCAGAAAAACAGAATTTTTAAAAAAATAAAAAGTTATGGGTCTTGGGAAGCGGCAATGCAAAAAGGGTTTTATTGAAAAAAATAAATAACTAGAACGCAAAAAAAAAAAATAAAAAATAAAAAATAAAATAATAATAATAATAATAATAATAATAATAATAATAATAATTATATATATATATATATATATATATATATATATATATATATATTTGGTATCACTGTAATGGCATTGACCCAGAGAATAAAGATATTATGTGATTTATACCGAAAAATGAACGCCGTAAAATTTATAACGTAAAAACGCAGTGGCAGTATTGCAGTTTTTCCCATCTCCCTCCCAGAAATAGTTAATAAAGGTTAATAAGAAAGTTATGTGTACCCAAAATTGGCGCCATTAAAACTACAACTTGTCCCGCAAAAAAAAAAGCCCTCATACAGCTATATAGACGGAAAAATTAAAAAGTTATAGCTTTTGGAATGCGACAATGAAAAAAGGAAGAAAAACGCTTGGTCAAAAACAGGCTGGTCACCAAGAGGTTAACAACACTGCCCGCAGATGGGCCTTTTCACCAAGTACCAACCTATTTTGAGTTCATAGGATTAAATATAAATGGAGTTTCTCACAAAATTGTCGATTACCAGTAAAGTATCTAAACATCTTGCACAAACTTCCAAAGAACAGAATTGATCATCTACTGCTGAGAAACCTGCACAGGGGAAAAGAAACTTCCCTCTGAGTCAACCCTAAAAGTGGTCTACAGGGACTTGTGGAAATAGACATACTAAATTGCAAAGGCATCATCTGGTAAAGTCCCACCTTGGTACCATGTGGGCGAGATTGGCAGTGTTTCTCTTTTTTCAAGAAAAGAACTTTTGTTGTTCTTTACCGATTTGACAGCATAACTAGACATGCTATTTCAAGGTACTCAAGTCATCTACTTTCCGCCAAGGTCAGATAAAGTATTCGGCCCCCTGGAACTTTTCAACCTTTTGCCACATTTCAGGCTAGTAAAACTGAAAAGTGGGGCGTGCAAAATTATTCGGCCCCCTTGCATTAATACTTTGTTGCGCCACCTTTTGCTGCGATTACAGCTGCAAGTCGCTTGCGGTATGTCTATCGGTTTTGCACATCTAGAGACTGAAATTCTTGCCCATTCTTCCTTGCAAAACAGCTGGAGCTCTTTGAGGTTGGATGGAGAGCGTTTGTGAACAGCAGTTTTCAGCTCTTTCCACATATTCTCAATTGGATTCAGGTCTGGACTTTGACTTGGCCATTCTAAGACCTGGATACGTTTATTTTTGAACCATTCCATTGTAGATTTTGCTTTATGTTTTATTGTCTTGTTGGAAGATAAATCTCCGTCCTAGTCTCAGGTCTTTTGCAGACTCCAACAGGTTTTCATCCAGAATGGTCCTGTATTTGGCTCCATCCATCTTCCCATCAATTTTAACCATCTTCCCTGTCGATGAAAAGCAGGCCCAAACCATGATGCTGCCACCACCATGTTTGACAGTGGGGATGGTGGGTTCAGGGTGATGAGCTGTTTTTCTTTTACGCCAAACATATCGTTTTGCATTGTTTCCAAAAAGTTCGATTTTGGTTTCATTTGACCAGAGCACCTTCTTCCACATGTTTGGTGTGTCTCCCAGGTGGCTTGTGGCAAACTTTGTGAAGTGTTCGACTGATTGTTGTCCTATGGACAGACTCTCCCACCTCAGCTGTAGATCTCTGCAGTTCATCCAGAGTGATCACGGGCCATATCTTTTTGTTTGAAGCCTGAAATGTGGCAAAAGGTTGAAAAGTTCCAGGGAGACGAATACTTTCACAAAGCACTGTATGTTGCACTTATTGTTTTATACTGCCTGGACACAATGCAGAGTGCCCATTTAATTACAGTTCTAGTTACTGACTATGTGCCACACTAATGTGACTTGTGTTAGAAAATGCTTTGTATTACATCTGTTCAGTCACACGCATGCAGACATATAAAATTCTTCCATAAATGAACCAGCTCAACACAATGCATCATCGTGTTATTTAAAGTGCCTTGAAAAGGTATTCACCCCACACTCACACAAACCCCCTTGGCGTTTCTCCTGTTTTGCTTTATTACAATCTAGAATTAAAATAAAAGTCCGGTTGTAAGTAAACTAATTTATTTTTATTGTGAAAAACATAAATGAAGACAAAAATAGAGAAATTTATTAAGCATTCACCCCCTGAAAGTCAATACTTTATGAAGCCATCTTTACAGTACTTGCAGATGTGAGACTCTGAGTATGTCTCTGGTAGCTTAGCACAATTAGACACTCCGAATCTTCCTGGCAAAAGTGTTAGACGGGTTGCTACACAGCAGTTTTCAAATCCTGCCACATACTCCCAAATTGGGCTGCTGTCTAGGCTTGGACTTGGCCATTCCAAAAAATGTAGGAGAATTTAAAACCGCTGGGGAAAAAAAAAAAATCCAAATAGGGTTAAATTTGGAATACAAAACAAATTCCGCAACAGTTTTATTGCATTCTGTTTGTGGTATAACTTACCTGTTATTTTAATTTTAATATGAGTACAGCTATACCACATTTTTATAGTTTTAATACTAAAAAAAAATGAAAACTTTGTAAAATATAAATAAATATTTTTCCGTGTGTCACCATATTCTGACTATTTCATATTTGTATGTCTAGGCAGGGCTCCATAGAACATGGCTATGGCAAGCCTCAGAGCCCTTAGAAGGCTCAAGACTACCACCGTGAACGAACGGTTTCCTTGATCGCCACAGGGGAGAGCCATTAGAGCCCCGGGAGTGCAGCGTTCCTGAGAAAAGACCTCTCAGATGCTGTGGCCACAAGTGAATGCAGCATCTGAGGGGGTTAAACATCAGTGATCGGCATTATTGCTGATAACATACTTTCCCTTCACAAGCCTGGTATTTAAAACAGAAGAAACACTATGGCACTTTCTGAGCGTATTTAAGAATATGCTTCATACATATACAGTACATGTCGGGAGGGGATAAAGCAGTCTCCAGTCTGTGGAGTGTACTGCCTATAGTGGTCCTATGGACAACAGAAAACCTCCACTCTGCAGTGAATCTTTGAAGCTCCTTCAGTGTTAGGGTAGGGTTCATGCACACATTCACTTGTGCTTCTGCGATTTTCTGTCCGTGCCTCCACACCACACTGGTGGATGTATTTGCGGCAGCCACACAGATGATCCGAATGCATTGGGGTCCCCATGATTATGCCTCATGCACACGTCCGTATCTGTTGTGCAGTCTGCAAGTTGCGGATCAGCTAAATAAGGACACCATCTGTGTGCAATCCCTGGACTCTCTCATGTTGTGGAAGATGAGGATGGTGTGGAAGAAGTGTACGTGAGAAATAATGTCTTTCGGAGATGAAGAAGACACAGATTTAGGTTTGGGCAGCCTGTGTTCTCCATTGATGAGTAAATCCGAAGTAGTGGCTTGAGGCAGGAGACATGCAAAAAAAAAATAAAAAAAATTGTGAGGAAAGCTGTAGGCTCATCATTGCAGATAGTTTCTGGAATGCCACGGAAACAGATATTGTTCCTGTGGGAACAATCCTCCATATCAGCAATTTTCAATTTGAGGACAGAAATTTCTTGTTCATGGGAATTGGTGACATCCACGATCCTGTTGTGGGCAGTCGTCAGCTCCGCCATTTTAGATTTGACATGAGTTATTCTGGAGCCCAGAGAAGAGAGATCCTGCTGCAGTTGGTGGAATGCTGACTATATATCCTTTTGCAGTGACTCTTAATTCACTGATCAGAGCTCTCATTGTCTTTTCTGTAATGGGTGCATCTCCCTGGGGCCGGTTCCTTTAAGAGTAACTCTGTAAGCGCCAGGTTGACCTTGTGATTAAGGGTTGTGTGCTTCTCTCACGTTGGCGGCAGCAGTAGGAGATAAGGAGTTAGCCTGTGAGGCTAGGGATGTTGAGGGAGTTCCTCTCCTTGGGGAGTTTGCAGGGGAAGAGGATTGCGGTGCTGCCTGTGAGCGAGACACGGTAGCAGTGTCAGAAGCGGCATACCAGGAATCAGCGCTTCTTTCCTTTCAGCATGCTAGCAGACTAGTCCTATAATATATACTAGCGAATAAGCAGCACTACAAATCCCCATGTGGGAAAAAAAACAGTAGTCACGGTACCTAGTTGTTAGGTCCAATGTCAGAGTTGGTGTCTGCAGATAAGGATCCTGGCAGGGGGCCCTTCGTATAACAAGTAGAGAAAAAAAACGCAAGCACTCCTCAGTTGTGAAGCTTCCGGTTTATTCAACCGGCAGCATACAATGCAACGTTTTGACCAATACAGGTCTTTATCAAGCAGCTGCTTGATAAAGACGAGAGATGAGCGAATCATCAAAGATTTGCTTCCGCGAATATTGGCCGAATTTTTTTAAAGATTCGCTTCGGATAAGAATTTATTTAGTCCAAATTGCGTAAAAAAAAAATTCATTATTCTGCTCCTGTTCTGCGAACATTCCTGCACAAATAATGAACATACAGTAAGCGTTGTTAAAAGTACACTACTTAACTGAATACGTACGCATGAGCGTACAAAGTGGGTACGAAGCTTTAGCGTATTATTGTCTCGTGATTACGTCAAACGCATGCTCAACTCTAGGCCACGGTGTACAGTGCTCAGAGGTAGAGCACACCTGCAAAGTTTTGAGAATGGCATCCCGGCATTCATCTGCATTTAGCTCTGGAGAGCTGAAGAATATGGTGAAGGTGATGGACCGCCAGGATTATGATCAACATGGTGCCACACACCGACACCCAAACGAACACAAGCACGACATCGTGCAGCAGATGATCTGAGTCTTGCGCCACCGGTTTGATGTTGTGTGGATTCCGGGCCAGATACAGCGCAAATGCTGACAGTGTTATCCAACACATTCCAGAACTGTAAGGGTTACATAGCATCATAAAATCAGTATAATGCTATGTAACCCCCGTTCAGTGCCAGGAGTTAAGTACACGGCACACGATGCGGGAGACATCCGAGTCTCATGCTCGTGTGAAAGGGGCCTAATTTGCCTTAGGCTACTTTCACATATGTAGCGGTGATCCAGCAGGCTGTTCCGCTAAAGAACAGCCTGACTGTCCTGGTGAATTCGGAACGATTGGGACTGGAGCTATGGTATAATAGCGCATTGAATGTGCTGTATTTATATTTTTTATGTTTGTACCTGCAGAATGTGACACAGACATCTTTTATTCATTCAACCCCACCCCACCCCTCCCAACAAATGACCCCTCCATCAAATATGCACCACAGATATTCTATGTTCCCACTCCACATCATATGGCCCTCCTCTCACCCATAATACACATATCTTAGTAGTATACAGTGTTAGTATTAACCCCTCAAGGACCCATACATACGTACATGTACGTCATGACTGGACATGACTTAAGGACAAGTGACGTACATGTACATTGCGAGGTTGGGGACCCTCCGTCCCTGTCCCATTCCCTACCATTTGCGTACGTGCATTTTGTAGAGCACTGTAGTGAAGTTTTATACTATAAAGTTTGCACGCACGATCTGTGTGCGTGCGTGCGTGCTGCAGAGCACCTATCAGAGTACCTATCTAATTTCAGTTAGTGTCAGTTTAGGATTTTGCACGAACACATCATCTGCGTACGTGCATTTTGCAACCACTGAGCACCGATCAGTGGTGTCCATTACCGATCGTGTCTGCTCATTTTGCACTGCACTTTTTTTGTGCAATAAAGCTTTTTTTTCAGCAGTAAAGCCTTTTTTCAGCAGTAAAGACTTTTTTTTCCCTAAATTCCATGTCAAATTTATAACAAACCCCTTCACGTGTGAAAACACAACACACACCCATCACACTAAATAAAGATTTACATGTCATAACCCAATAAAATAAAGATGTCCCATTCATCCCAACGAGTGTTCTCAGCTGAAAAGGCATACGCGTATCTTGCCTCTGATACTGAGTCTGCCAGTGAGGGAGAAATGTATGCCACTTTCCTTTACCCCCTCATCATCATCATCTGCTGATGAGGGACCCTCTAGAAGGCGCCGCAGGTCAGTAGCGGAGGCAGCCTCCCCAGAGTGAACCCTTATGGACCCCACCCCGTGACGATTATCAGCCCCAAATTCCGGATTTTGAGGCCAGCTCCGGAACTCAGATAGATTGTGCGGGGTTCACAGCGCTAGATTTTTTCAAAATCATCTTCGCTGAAGATTTTGTAAATGTAATGGTGGCCCAAATCAATTTATATGCCCAACAATTTATTGCTCAGAACCCTACATTTCCATACGCTAGACCCCTAGGTTGGACCCCAATTACTGCAGCTGAGATAATGAAGTTTTGGGGACTCGTGCTGCATATGGGCGTTGTAAAGAAGCCAAACGTTAATATTGGCAATATTGGAGTTCGGACATTTTCTACCAGACTCCAATTTACAGTCACACCATGACCCGGAAGCGATTTGAGTCAGTCAATTAGAAAATTCCTACACTACAATGACAATACACAGTCCCCACCCCAAAACAACCCGACATTTGACTGTCTGTTCAAGGTTAGGCCCGTCCTTGACCACTTTAACACAAAGCTTGCTGAGGTGTACACCCCTGAAAAAAAAAGTCTGTGTAGAGGAGTCCCTATTACTTTTCAAAGGGAGGATTAGATTCCGCCAGCACCTGCCTAGAAAACAGGCAAGGTATACATAGTTTGTAAGGCCGAAAAAAGACATCTGTCCATCCAGTTCAGCCTGTTTTCCTACAAGTTGATCCAGGGGAAGGCAAAAAAAACCCCTGTGAGGTACAAGCCAATTTTCCTCACTTTAGGGGGAAAAATTCCTTCCCGACTCCAGTCAGGCAATCAGAATAACTCCCTGGATCAACGACCCATCTCTAGTAACTATAACCTGTAATATTATTACCCTCCAGAAATACATCCAGGCCCTTCTTGAACTCTCTTAGTGAACTTACCATCACCACCTCCTCAGGCAGAGAGTTCCATAGTCTCACTGCTCTTACCGTAAAGAATCCTCTTCTATGTTTATGTCCAAACCTTCTTTCCTCCAGACGCAGAGGATGTCCCCTCGTCACAGTCACAGTCCTCGGGATAAATAGATGATGGGAGAGATCTCTGTACTGACCTCTGATATATTTATACATAGTTATTAGATCTCCCCTCAGTCGTCTTTTTTCTAAAGTGAATAACCCTAATTTTGATAATCTTTCTGGGTACTGTAGTCCACCCATTCCAGTTATTACTTTAGTTGCCATCCTCTGAACCCTCTCCAGCTCTGCTATGTCTGCCTTGTTCACAGGAGCCCAGAACTGTACACAGTACTCCATATGTGGTCTGACTAGTGATTTGTAAAGTGGCAGGACTATGTTCTCATCACGGGCATCTATGCCTCTTTTGATGCAACCCATTATCTTATTGGCCTTGGCAGCAGCTGTCTGACACTGGTTTCTGCAGCTTAGTTTGCTGTTCACTAAAATTCCTAGGTCCTTTTCCATGTCAGAGTTACCCAATGCTTTACCATTTAGTATGTACTGGTGACTTGCATTATTCCTTCCCATATGCATAACCTTACATTTGTCAGTGTTAAACCTCATCTGCCACTTTTCTGCCCAAGCCTCCAGTCTATCCAGATCCTGCTGTAGCAGTGCACTGTCCTCCTCTGTGTTAATTACTTTACACAGTTTAGTGTCATCTGCAAAAATTGATATTTTACTGTGCAAGCTTTCTACAAGATCATTAATAAATATATTGAAGAGAATAGGACCCAATACAGACCCCTGTGGTACCCCACTAGTGACAGTGACCCAATCTGAGTATGTACCGTTAATAACCACCCTCTGTTTTCTATCACTGAGCCATTTACTTACCCACATACAGACATTTTCTCCCAGGCCAACCATTCTCATTTTATATACTAACCTTTTATGTGGTACCGTGTCAAACGCTTTGGAGAAGTCCAAATCTACGACATCCATTGAGTCGCCGCGGTCAAGTCTAGAACTTACCTCCTCATAGAAACTGATTAAATTGGTTTGACATGACCGATCCCTCATGAAGCCATGCTGATATGGAGTTATTTGCTTATTTTCATTGAGGTACTCCAAGATAGCATCTCTCAGAAAACCTTCAAACAGTTTACCCACAACAGAAGTTAAACTTACCGGCCTATAGTTTCCAGGCTCTGTTTTTGGACCCTTTTTGAATATTGGCACCACATTTGCTATGCGCCAATCCTGTGGAACACTCCCCGTCAGTATAGAGTCCTTAAATATCAGAAATAAGGGTCTGTCGATTACATTACTTAATTCTCTTAGGATACGGGGGTGTATGCCATCCGGTCCTGGTGATTTGTCTATTTTAATATTTTTAAGACGTTGCTGCACCTCTTCCTGGGTCAGAGAGGACACTTTTAAAGGGGAATTTACTTTTATACTCTGCATTTCATCTGACATTTTATTTTCCTCAGTGAATACAGTGGAGAAAAAGTAATTTAGTAGCTTCGCTTTCTCCTCATCGCTCTCTGCTACTCCCCCCTCATTACTCTGTAAGGGGCCGACACCTTCAGGTTTATACTTTTTAGTATTTATATAATTGAGGAACATTTTAGGGTTAGTTTTACTCTCTTTGGCGAGTAATCTCTCGGTCTCTAGTTTGGCTGTTTTTATGTGTCTTTTACATATTCTATTTTTTTCCTTATAGTTTTTCAATGTTTCCTCACTCCCCTCCTGTTTTAGTGATTTAAATGCTTTCTTTTTGTCATTTATTGCTTTCTTTACAGTTCTATTTATCCACATTGGTTTTTTCTTGTTTCTTATTATTTTATTCCTATATGGTATGTACCTCTCACAATTAGATATTAGGATGCTTTTAAAAATATCCCATTTTGTGGCTGTATTTTTATTTTTGAGGACTTTGTCCCAGTTAGTTAGGCCTATGGCCTCTCTTAGTTGGCTAAATTTAGCTTTTTTGAAGTTTGGTATTTTTGTTCCTCCCTGAAGAAACGCTCTTTTGAATGACAATTGGAAGGTTATTATGTTATGGTCACTGTTTCCCAGGTGTCCCCCAACCTGCACACCTGTTGTTCTGTCAGGTCTATTGGCAGTATGGCCGTCCCTCTAGTGGGGTCCTGAACCAGTTGGGAAAGGTAATTGTCTTTGGTTATTTCCAAGAACCTGTTTCCTTTATGAGATGTACAGGTTTCAGTTTCCCAGTCTATATCTGGGTAGTTAAAGTCCCCCATAATAACGACCTCATTATGATTTACCAGTTGAGGAGTGTGCACGCTACAATTTATCCTCCATACATAACCACCCACATATACGGCTTGGGGTGAGCCGATAGCTTGTAGCACCTCCCATTCATTTCCGCGGATACGGTGAGCCACTGTAATCTATATTATATCAATGATTTGCCGCCTCGTCTATTTCATTTAGAAGTAGATTTTCTGTGGTCTCTGGTATATTGGGTGGTTTATAATAAACCCCTATTAGTATTTTATTATTGTATTTGGCTCCATTTATTTCTACCCACAGTGACTCCACATCTTTATGTCCCTCACTTATATCTTCCCGGAGTGTGGGCTTTAGGCATGACTTTACATAAAGGCAGACCCCTCCCCCTCTCTGGTTTTGACGATCCTTTCTAAAAAGATTGTAACCCTGTACATTAACTGCCCAGTCATAGCTATCATCCAGCCATGTCTCAGTTACTCCCACTATGTCATAGTCCTCCTCACACATCACTAATTCCAGTTCACCAGTTTTATTAGCTAGGCTTCTGGCATTAGTGTACATACAGTTAAGAGGTTTATGTATATTTCTTACCCTACACCTTTCCTTCTGATCTGTTCTAGTTCCTCCTTCCATTCCTCCCCCAGTTCCATTACCTTGCCCCAGGTCTCTATCTGCACTATCTTCCCCTCCTATAATGTAGTTACCCTCCCCCCCAGTCCCTAGTTTAAACACTCCTCCAGCCTTCTAGCCATCTTCTCCCCCAAAACAGCTGCCCCTTCCCCATTGAGGTGCAGCCCATCCCTACGGTAGAGCCTGTAGCCGACAGAGAAGTCGGCCCAGTTCTCCAGGAACCCAAACCCCTCCTTCCTACACCAGTTCTTGAGCCACTTGTTTACCCCCCTAATCTCCCACTGCCTTTCTTGTGTGGCTCGTGGTACAGGCAGTATTTTGGAAAACACTACCTTGGAGGTCCTTGCCCTAAGCTTATGCCCTAGATCCCTAAAATCATTTTTAAGGACACTCCCCCTACCTCTAACTTTGTCATTGGTACCGATATGGACCATGACTGCTGGACCTTCTCCAGCCCCTCCCAGTAATCTGTCAACCCGATCCACGATGTGCCGAACTCGAGCGCCTGGAAGGCAGCACACCATCCGACGATCCCGGTCTTTGAGACAGATTGCTCTCTCTGTACCCCTAATAATGGAGTCGCCGACTAACAGCACCTGTCTGGCCTGCCCTGCTCTCCTGGCCCCCTGCTTACTGGAGCTGACATTCCCCTGACTGGCAGAGGAAGTGTCCGGCTGCAGCAGTGCTCTCCCTGAAGTAACATCCCCCTCATCTGCCAAACTTGCAAACTTGTTGGGGTGTGTCAGATCAGGGCTAGCCTCCCTGGCACTTTTCCCTCTAACCCGCTTTCTAACTGTTACCCAGCTAGCTGCCTCACTTTCCTGGGCCTCCTCACTACCACCCTCCCCCACATCTACCCCATAGAATGCTTTCTCACTGAGCAGCAAACTCTTTTCCAAATTGTCAGTGCTTCTCAGCGTTGAAATTCGCCCGCTTAGATACACGATGTGCGATTCCAAGCGGACAATTTGCTCACATTTTGAACAAATATATGCACCCTTAAACGGCTGTTCCAGGACTGCATACATCAGACAAGATGTGCACTGGACTGCGCTGTCAATGATGGAAGCCATTCTAATGGGGATTACACAAGCAAAAGCGAAAAAATACAATACAATGATATGGAAAGACTTACTGTAGTCCCTTTTAAAGTTCCTGAATCTGAAGTCACACACTTAATTCAACCACACACTTAAAGTCAAACACGCGAACGCTCAAACTCGCATATTATCTCTGCTTTTATAAGTGGGAAACGCAAACCAGTCTGTTTTTTTTCCTCTGGATTCAAAGGCATGGCATAAAAATTTACAAGCTTTGCGAGAGTAGCTCCGGGCACACCCACAAGTTCCGCGCTTACGAAGGGAGATATTCCCAGATAGAACCCCCAGAACGCCCCCACGTACGAGGAGATAGTGGGTAGATTGTGTGGGACCTACTGCACCCACTGCTGCACCTCTATGTGGATAACTATACCAGCATACCCCTCTTCATATCCCAAACTGCCAGACGTACTGTGGCATGCGGCACAGTGCGCAAAAATGAGAGAGGCCTCCCTAGATCCCTGGTAGGGCAATCACTGAGAAAGGGTAAAAGCAGGGCTCTCCTCCATGAGAACATCCTGGAGGTTAAGTAAAAGGACAAGAGGGATGTCCTTCTATTGACCCCAACACCAGCTCCCCTGCCGCTGTACGTGGTACCACTTCCACTGTCCCCAAACCAGTCTGTATTCATGACTACAACAGGCACATGGGAGGGGTGGATCTTTCAGATCAACTTCTGAAGCCTTATAGTGCCACACAAAAAAAACGAAAGTGTGGTACAAAAAGCTGTGCATCGTTTTTCAATTCGTAGGCCATACAGGAACTTTCCTTCAGTTCCAAGAGGTGGTTATCAAGGCCCTAATTAGCCAGACCCTAAAAGCCAGGCCAGGGAGGGTCCCAGTACTCCTGGAAGTCATGGTGCCCGTATTGTACCAGGGCAACATTTTCCCGGTGAAGTCCCCCAGACAGCAAGGAAGGGAAGGACCCAAAAAAGGAAAGACCATTTACCACTGCGAAACCTGCCCTGAAAAACCTGGCCCTGGCCTCAGAATCTACCACTCATTCATGGAGTATAAATTTCATCCTTGATGTACCCTGTAGTTTTATCACTTTACACCTCAGATTTAGTCCGAATAGCTTACATATCCACTTTTCACCAACCACTACATATTAATTTCTGTGAAACACCTGTTAGGTCAAAATGTTTGTACAGGGGTGCTCTTTCCAAAATGGGGTCACTTCTTGGGGTTTTTAATTTCTGGGGACCTCAGGAATTTTTAAACATGCGACATGCCACTTAAAAAACCATGTCTGTTCATTCTGACCTGCAAAATCCATATTTTGCAGTTTGCCTCTAGAGGTCTGCTGTGCGCCCATACAGCAGGCTACAAGCACATATAGGGTGTTTCCTGAATGGGGAGAAAATGGGGAACACATACTGGGGAACATTTTTCATTTTCACAAATTTGTGCTTAAAATGTTCATATGGGGGTGCTCTTTCCACAATGGGGTCACTTCTTAAGGTTTTTACTTTCTGGAGACCTCAGTAATTATTTAAATGCGACATGGCATCTAAAATCAATCTGTGCCAATTCCTGCCTGCTAGCCAAATCCATATTTAGCCATTTGCCTGCTGTGCACCCATACAGCAGGCTAAAACACATATGGGGTGTTTCCTGAATGGGGAGAAAATGGGGAACACATACTGGGGTGAATTTTCTCCTTTAACCCCTTGTGAATGTGAAAAATTGGGGTCTGCTAGTAATTTCTCATTTTTACACGTGTGCTTTGAAATGGTTTAACAAGTGTTTCTGCCTTCTGTTATACAACTGTTTGCTGAAAAGTACCCTTTCTACCACTTAAAACGTTCGTACCGGGGAGCTCTTTTGAAAATGGGGACACTTTTTGGGGGTTTCCACTGTAGGGCCAGCTCAGGGTGTCTTCATATGCGACATAGCACCCAATAATTATTAATCTAGCTTAATCTGCTCTCCAAAAGCCATATGGTGCTCCTTCCACTCTGAAGCCTGCTGTGCGCCCATACATCAGTTTTTGAGCACATATGGGGTGTTTCTGTAATCTCCAGACTGAAATTTGGAAATTTTTTCAAATTTTTGCTAAATTTGGTATTTTCTTTATAAATAAGAATTAAATATTTTGACTACTACTGTCGTGAAGTACAATATGTGACGAGAAAACAATCTCAGAATGGCCTGGATAAGTAAAAGCATTTTAAAGTTATCACCACATAAAAGACACGTTAGAATTGCTAAAAATGGCCTGGTCCTTAAGGGGAAAATGGCAGGGTCCTGAAGGTTAAAAATGGTCATCATAATAATTCTGTATGGATTTATGTTGTAGAGCAACATCAACGACGGCGCCAACAGCAGCGTCGGATCCAGACGGCTACAACCCCTACAGTCCGGGTACCTTCAACTTCTAGTAAGTGTAAACAAATTTATTTTTAATCCAGGCTACGTGGGAGTGTAGCTGCAGTGATACAGTAGAGCACTAGTGGTTAGGAATGGGATCCAGCCCCAAACTATTCAGATGTATCAACAACATCAGAAGCGCTACAACTGTTCATTAGAGTTGAATGTAATACCATTATTTAATGAACTGATAGCTGCTGCACCATAGAGGAGCCTCTCTGACCCTCCTCGACCTCCACCACAACTGCCAGGGAGGAGCCTACCAGCCCCTCCAACACCACAACCCCAACTTTCAGAGCTACAAGGTAGGTAAAATAAAAAGTGTAATGGGTGGACCTTCTGTCTTCAAAATATAAGGTAAATTTATGTTTTATCTTTTGTAGCTCCAACCATCAGTGGAGATGAGGAGTTTTCCCCAGGCCCATGGTACAACCACTCATTATGGGTGTCAGTAAGTACAAACCCTTAATTCACAGAAGTTTTATATTTTCAAGCACTAGGAGGATCATGCCACCCAACATGTTATTATTGATAACTAGACTGTGTACAAATTATGTTCTCCAAGTGGCTAGTGAAGCAGACATGTTATCACAATAATTGTAAAAATCAAGGTAGTGAAAGAAGTTGAAACTTAAAAGGTGTTACCCCAAAATATTTAACAAAAATGAGTCATACATCATATAATATTATAGAACATTGGGAATCTCTAACAAAGCGAGAAACAGCCCTGCACCTCTCATAGATCTGCCCCGATTACTCTGCTACATTTATATCAAGCTGGTTACTCAAGTGTAGTGTAGTGTCTATTCTGCTGCATGTCAGGACTTGAGTCCGTGATCTCTCCCTATCACAGCTCAGGACAGGAGGCAGTTGAAGATTTAAACTGAGCAGGTGTAGCCTTCTCAGTGAGCAGTTCAAAGAAATAAGAAAAAAGTGGCTCAATACAGATACATTTCACTGAATAACTCAGTTCTAGTACTTATACAAAATATTTAATGACATGCAATTGCTAAAGTATTCAGATCCAGGTGCTGGTTTGAAAGTTTAGAATATTTTTCGTGGGACAACCCCTTTAACTCGATCATACTAATTATATTACTGTTTCCACCCCTACAGACTACAGAAGTAGAGACAGCTTTACAGCGTTTTGGGACCAGGCTCCATGCTGCCTCCCGGCTTATTCGCAGTGTGCAGCTGAAGCTCCAAGAGCGGCAAGCAATGATGGCCAGACATAGGCAAAAGGCCGGCGTAATTTTTTGTTCTTTTGTTATTTATTTATTATTTGTTAAACATTATTTAAATAATTCTTCAGACAAACTGTGTTTTGATTGTTTTTTTAAACCTTTAACCCCTTCCTGACATACTGTGAAGAAGACCGGGTGTCTCTTTAGGCCCAAGCCTCAAAAAATTGTGCATAGGCCAGAGCCCGCATTACTGTTCAGATGACAGGGTGTCTTCAGGCCGAAGCCTTAAAAAATTAAGCACAGTCCGGTTCGTGGATTACACTCAGAAATACAGGGTGGCTTGGCTTGTTTGGGCAACAAGCCTCTAAACATTCTCCCTTGTAGAAAAGAGATGCAGAGAACATTACATATGGGCTTTTCATAGGTCGCACTGGCAGTAGTAGTAGGGGACGGGGTAGATCAGCAAAGAGTGAATATTAAACACAACAAAGAAACTGCGGTGGAGTATAACAATGGCTGCTAATACTGAAACGGAAGGCGGAGGTAGACAGTGTTAAAGTTTTAATAACATTTTGTTTTGTTTTTTTTTTGTTTGGAGAGTTCAGGTTTGCTCATCCCATTATGACAAAAGATGGTTGGCATGCAACTTCACGGGCCGGCAGACAGCAACAGTGGCAAGACACTGGGACAATTTCAGCTTGCCAGGCCTGATCTAATCATCTGCCTCAGCAAGAGGAGTGTGAAAATTGGAAAAAAATTGGAGCTAATCCAGGCTTGATTCATTTTGATGGTGTTTTTTTGGACACTGCCAGGAGACAGTTTGGTCCGTTTGGGTGTCACCAACCCCCCAGCGGTGCTAAAAACCCTCTCTGACATGACACTTGAGGCTGGGCAGGAAAGAAGCCCAAGTGCATAGTGGGAAAGTTCAGGCCACTGTTGGATTCTGGCTGCACAGAAGTCCAGGGGGTCCGAGAACAGGCTTTGCGAGCCAGACTGCAGGTAAGCCTGAACCTGGTCGTTGAGGCAGGTGGACTGGGCCTGGTCACTTGGCTGCACCTGTTGGGAGGCTGTAAAAAAAAATGCTCCATCACGGTCATGAGGCTTAACTGGCTGTGGCAGGAGGTGGGTGACTCTGCCGGGCCTCCCTTTCGGAGACACTGGCAGCAGGCTGAGGCTGGCCGAAAGCTGTGGCCAGGTTGGTACATAGCTTCTCTCGTTAGTAAGCCAATTTCTCCTCCCTTTCCTGGGGAGGAAGACAATCCCCCATGTTGGAGTGATACCACAGGTCCAGAAGCATCGCAAGCCAGTATTCATCAGTCTGCTTAATTTTTATGATACTCCTGACAGTGCGTAAGCATGTGAGCATACAGCTCGCCACACTGGCCAGCGTGCCCGAGGAGCCAGTTCTTTCCATCTCAGCTTCCTTCTGAGATGAATGAGTGTACATGAAGGTGTCATCGTCATCCTCCTGCTCCTCCAACAGTGTCTCCTCCTCCTCCTGGGCATCAAACTCCTCCTCTCCCTCCTCCTCTAGCTGAAGCTCCTCATCCTCCTCCTGCATCGCCATAGAACTTTGTCATTGGGGCTCCCTAAGAGTCACAGCGGGGTGCGCAGAGAGATGCGCAGGGTTACCTTCCCCCATCTCCCCCTGCTGCATGAGCGACAGTGTCTTTTCAAGGACAAATATTATCGACATAATGTTGTTCAGGCCGCAGCTGTCCCTGCTGACTAATTTAGTGGCCTCTTCAAAAAGGGCTTCAGCACACTGCAGGCATCTCGGACCAGCCTCCACTGACGGAAATCTAAGCAACACCCGCTCCCTACGATTGACGATTCTGGCTGCTGCTGGACAAAGTCATCCACTGCTCTCCGCTACTCAAGGATCCGCTGCAACACGTCAAGCGTGGAATTCAACTTCGGAATGTCGCCCATCAACCGGTGTGGTGAAAGACCGCTTTGCTGCTTCAAGTCCAGCAGAGCATTGTGGGACACATAAGAGTGACTCAAATGAGTGTGAAGCTTACGTGACTTTGCCAGGACTGTGCGCAGGCCAGTGAATGTTTTCAGAAATCTCAACCACTAGACTGACTACATGTGCCATACAGGGAGAATGCGTTAATTGCCCCAGGTTAAGCGCTATGCCACTATGTTTGTCCCCTTGTCGCTCACGACCTTGCCCACTTACAGCTGGTGGGGAGACAGACAGCGTGCTATTTGCTGCTTGATGTGATGCAGCAAGCGCTGGCCTGTGTGGCTGGTGTTGCCAAGGCAGATCAGGTCTAACACAACGTGGCAGCTCTCAACCTGGCACATGTGATAGAAAGGAGGGGGGTCAACTCTCTGCCCTGATGCTGCTGCAGGTGGAATGTCCGTAGAGCAGGAAGCGGATAAGTGAGTGGTCTGCAATCCTGACTGGAAACTGCGTGTAGCTGCCAAAAGCACCTGGTCCTGTTGCTGGGGTGCTGCCTCGCTGCCACTAAAAACATTCAGCCAGTGGGCCGTAAAGGACATGTATTGGCCCTGGCCATACGCCCTGCTCCAGGCGTCGACCGTGGTGTGCATGGTGCTGCAGAAAGCGTCATATGTTGTCCGCCACGTGCGAGTAAAGGGCGGGGATGGCATTATTAGAAAAGTAATAGCGGCTAGGGAACTGCCAGCGCAGCTGTGGGCAAGCCATCAGCTCCCTAAAAGCAGTAGAATCCACTAAATTGTATGGCAGAGACTGCACAGCCAGCAATTTGGCCAGGTGGGAATTAAGTTTGCACACTGTGGGATTGCTGGTTGTGTAAACTTGCTTCCTGGCCATGCACTCAATGATGGACAGCTGACTATTGTGACCAAGCTGAAGAGAAGGAATAGGAGGAGGTGGAGAAACACACACGGTTGACGACGAGGATTTGTAAGATGTAGTTACGCCCCTGTGGGCTGCCTGACGCAAGGGACCCCGGGAGAAGCAGCCAACTCTACAGCATCAAGGCGCTGCTATAATCCACCTTGGTTAGACAAATGCATGGCATGAAGCTGCTTCAGGTGGTTCCACAGAGCAGTGGTCCCTACATTTGAGGCTTTACCAGGGCTCAATTTCTGCTCGCAGAAATTGCACGTGGCTATTCAGATGACTCCTGGCAGAGTGGTGAAATACTTCCACACACCTGATGTTCGGCCTCCAGAGGTGGCCAAGCTTGCCATAGCCCTTGCACGCTTGGACCCTAATGCCCCCACCCTACTTGGGGTCTCACCAGTTCCCAAGGCAGGCCTGGGTCTACCTCGCCTCTGCCCTCTGTTGCTGCCACAATCACCACCCTCCTCCTCTGAGGTCAAATCCTCCTCACCACTTTTGTCTGACTGTGATATCTGCTGTTGAGCTCCTTGGCTCCTTCTCGCTCTCAGTATGCCACCAATACCCTGGCTACAGGTGCTACTACTAATTTTACCTCCGCCACCGATGTGTTCCAGATCCCTCACCTCCCCAGAGTCCGAATCCCCACCAACCTCTGCTTCCGGGCAGTCCAAACACTGACTGCTCTCTAAAAACTCCTCAGGGAGGTTTTCCTCAATATCTGTCGGATTAAGCGGTGGGGTTCGATGGGATTTTCGTTGTTAAAACATAGAAGGTACACCACTAGGAGGGGGCACTGAAGGCAGAGAGGAGGCAGAGAATGACAGGCTTCGCTGGAGCTGAACGGCCGAGCAGGAGGAACGCTCTGAGTCTGTCCCCTGGCTACACGGTACAGTGTCAGCAGAAGAATACACGTCATCCTGCTGTGATTGAAAGGAGTGAGCCATCCACTAGCTCATCCACTTTCTCCTCTATAACAATTCTGCGCCTTCGGTTAGTCTGGTGGATTAGTGGCAAAGTACTACAAATGCTACAGCTGGCAGCTGCGCCTACATACCCTTTGCCACTGCTACTGGCCTGTGCCACCTTTTTTTTTGGTGCTCGAGGTCTGGCTGGAAGTGGAACCCTTCTGCTTTCCAGTGCTAGACATTTTCAGTGACTGTGGCAGGCAATCAGGTCTTTGTCCTACTCCCTGTCTGCTCCCTCACTCTCCCTGCCTGATTAATACTACTAGCCCTGCCCTAGCCCTGATATCTGTAATGGTGCCCAGAACAGAACACAGTTCTCTCTCTCTTCCTCACAAGAAGCTCCTGCTCATCTCAGCAGGCGCAGCACAAGTGATGCAAATTGTTTACTCAATCTATGGGCCAATCAGAGCAAGCCCTCCCCCCAGGTCAAGTGACCGGCTTCTTCCTGGGTTTTTTGCTGCTCTAACCCATCCACTGTGAACATTCCCGCACAAATAACGAACATACAGTAAAAGTACGCTACTTAACTGAATATGTACACATTAGCGTGCAAATTATCAGATGTGTAGCATTAGCGTACAAATTATCAGATGCGTACGTAGCATTAGCGTAAAAAGATTTAAGAACATTTAAGAAGATTCGTACGAAGCAAATCTAAAAAGATTTTGATTTGCTTGGGCGTCGGAAGGTTCATAACGAATATACAAAGCGGCAAATAGGTTTGCTCATCTATAATAAAGACTAGTATTGGTAAAAACATTGCATTGTACGCTGCTGGTTGAATAAACCGGAAACTTCACTACTGAGGAATGCTGCGGATTCCTTCTATACTTGCGCTCCTATAATAAAACGCTACTTGTAGAGCAAGAGTCAGGCACTTAACCTGTTTTCATCCAGTTTGAGGCTGAGTGCTGCAGAGAGCAGGGCTTACCTCTGCTTCCATGTGCTGACAACTAAATTTTACTCATTTTTGGACAAAAAAAATTTGCTCTTACTCCCAAAAAACAGAACTATAAAAAAAAGAATTAAAAAAAAAAAAAAGTTATCGTAAGTCAGAATAAGCTATTACAAAAAAAATAAAAAAAAATCTACACGTGGTATTGTTGTAATTGTACTGACACAGAATGAGAAGCACAGGACAATTTTTCTCCATAGAGAACTGCATAGGGACAAAACCCATAAAACTGTGGCGGAATTGTGTTTTTCTTCCAATTCCACCCCATTTAGAATGTTTTTCCGGCTTCTCACTGCATTGTATGCCATAATAAATAGTGGCATTAAAAAGTACAACTTGTCCAGCAAAACACAATCCCTTACACGGCTATGCAAACTGAAAAATAAAAAAAAATTAAGGATCTGGGGAAAAAAAAAGGAAGAAAAATGAAAAAACCTCCGGTATCCAAGGGGGTTAAATAAGTGTTTATGAGGTCAGCGATTAGAGATACACATGAGCCCTCAGCTGTGACAGAATTCAAAGAAATAGTCACCATTTACAACAGACTGATTATTTTTAAACTCATACCTCAAAAACAGCTGAACATTTTGAATAACATCCAATTGAAAAGACATGCAAATTATAAAGGGCATCACACAGTATACCTCAATATGGGACACTCCGTGGCTACCGCATCTGGGCTTCCTACAGGGTATGGGGGGATGGCAACACAGGGGTTCATCAGCTTCTTGATAAAAATGTACTTAAAACCTATGAGCAGCTTTAGATAGATCCCGGTTTGCCGCCTTCTGTTTTTTTTATCGGTATCTACAGCTGCTCCATGCCTTCTGAGCAGACCATGACAATGGTATGATAAGCACTCTACATCAAAATAAAGTTATTTCTCTTGTACAGGGATGCCCAACCTGCAGCCCTCCAGCTGTTGCAAAACTACAACTCCCAGCATGCCTGGACAGCCTGCAGCTATTGTTATACAGCAGGGTGTTGTGGGAGTTGTAGTTTTACAACATTTGGAGGGCCGCAGGTTGGTCATCCCTGCTCTTATAGATCAGAGAGATTCCTCATCAGGAATCATTTCTGTACTCTATCAGGCTATACCGGAACTGGTTCTGTGGGACTACCCGGTAAGAAACAGGGAAAGGAAAAGTAATGGATGGACAACAATAAATGCCAACTGACAGATTTTGACGGATCCTAATAGATGTCCCCTGACCAACAGTAACAGACGGACAGAAATTAATGCCCGCTGACCAACAGTAACAGAGACAATAATTGATGGCCATTGACCGATGGTAACGAACAGACAGTAATAGATGCCCACTGACCATTACGGACTGACACTAATTGAGCCCACTGACCGAGCGTAATTGACACATTAATTCATGACCACTGACCGACAGTAAAGGACTAAGGCCTCTTTCACATGGGCGTCATTGGTTCAGTCCGGATGCGTTCCGGAAAATCCGCACGCATCCGGAGTTCAGTTTTTTCCGCGCGGGTGCTTAGCGTTTTGATGCGTTTTTCACGCGCGTGATAAAAAACTGAATGTTTACAAACAACATCTCTTCGCAACCACCAGTGAATCACGCAGACCCATTCACTTCAATGGGGCCAGGGCTGCGTGAAAAACGCAGAATATAGAACATGCTGCGATTTTCACGCAACGGCGAACTGATGCGTGAAAAACATCATGTGAAAAGCCCCATTGAAATGAATGGGTCAGGATTCAGTGCAGGTACAATGCGTTCGCATCACGCATTGCGCCTGCGCGGAAATCTCGTCCGTGTGAAAGAGGCCTAACAGTAATTGATGCCTACTGACTGACAGTAACGGTTACGGATGGACAGTTTATGATTTGATTGATTTGATTTTTGAGTCAATTCTGCCATGGTTTATGGTTTTGGTTTTTTGCATCATTTACTATGCGCTAAAAATGGCATAACCTTATGAGGGTCAGTACAAATTATGCAATACCTAATTTACATAGTTTATGTTTTTATTCAAAAAAAAAAAAAAAAAAAAAACACATAACCTTACAAAATTTTTGCAAATTGACCATTTTTTTCCCCGTTACAGCATTCACCACGCACTAAAAAATATTTTTATACTTATCGGCTTTGCAGGCACCTCACTATGACAGGCCTGGGAGCTTTCAAGTGGTCCCATGCTGACACAGCAACCAATTGTTTTTCCCCTATAGATGCGGCAGTTACTATTGACAGCAGCATCTAAGTTGTTAAAAGAGGACTCTGATCCTGGTAACTGCCGGTGGGTGTTTGCTCTATTATACAGCCAGCACCAATCGCATATGGAGAAAACTCAGCACGTCAGCTCACTTCATACAATAGGTATGTCCTCGGGCATGAAGGGGTTAAATATGAGATAGAGTGACTGAAAAAATGACACGTTAATAATTACCTGAAGCTTAACTGCAAGTCCATTCAGCTCCAGACAAAATTGCCTAAAAGTTAAGAAAAAAAAAAACAAAACTGAATGAAAGATACTGTTTTCATAAAACTTAATAGGCTCAAATATAAAACACTGAAATTTTGCAAATGGAAAAGAAAAACAAAAATGTATCCTATAGTTTACCTGCTAGTAACCAGTCTATTTTTTGTCTTAGTGACCAAGCAATTTTTTTTCCCAAAAATAAAGTTATAACTTTGATTTTTCTGTCAATATAGCAGTATGAGGGCTTGTGTTTTCCCATTGTACAAGTTGTAGTTTCTCTACTTATTGATTACATTTTTTTAAACTTTCTGGAGAGGATGGGGGAAAAAAAATCATTTATCCAGCTGTAAAAAGTTCACTTTGTGGCATTACCGTATTTTTCGCCCTATAAGAAATCCCCCCCCCCCCAAGTTTGTGTGTGTGGGGGGGGAATGTCTGTGTGCCTTATGTGGCAAATACTAATGAGCGCTCATTACATGTCGGCGTGCTGTGATCTCACACTGTGCGTGTCGGGTCACAGCCGGAAGGGGTTTGATCCCTGAAGCAGTGTGGTGTCCTTAGCAGGAGAGGTAAGTTTATTTATTGTTTTTGTCTGATTGTTTGAGGTCTGTATAGGAGTCTTAACCGTAGGGGGTCTGGCCTGAGTGTCTGAAAAGGGGTCATGCCAGTCTGATTTGACGTCTGAATCGGGGTCTCCACATTGGGGGTCTGATCTGAGGGTCTGAATGTATTTATTTTATGCCCTTATATAGCACTACTTTATTTCACAGCGCTTTACAGACATTAAAGAGGTTCTGTCACTAGGTTTTAACCTATGTATTTAAATACATAGGTTAAAACCCCTTAACTTGTACAGTTATAACATACCTTTATTGCAGAGTACAGCGCAGCAGTTGTACTGAAAAACCAACTTAAAACTCTATGCTAATGAGCCTTCGGAGCACCGGGGGGCGGGCTCTTTCTTCCTGAGCACCGCTTCTTCACCGCCCCCGGGGCCCGAGGCTCTCCCCCATGCCGACGTCCACGCCCCTCTGGAATTAGATTGACAGCGCTAGACCGTTTGGTCTAGCGCTGAAATCTGGCGCCTGCGCAGTCCGATCGCGCCGGCGCATGCGCAGAAACGCTTCCATCCTTGTGCGCACGCGCCGCAGCGAAGTGGCGGCGCATGCGCACAAGGATGGAAGCGCTTGCAGTGTTCGGCACTGCAAGCGCTTCTGCGCATGCGCCGGCGCGAACAGACTGCGCAGGCGCCGGATTTCAGCGCTAGACCAAACGGTCTAGCGCTGTCAATCTAATTCCAGAGGGGCGTGGACGTCGGCATGGGGGAGAGCCTCGGGCCCCGGGGGGCGGTGAAGAAGTGGTGCTCAGGAAGAAAGAGCCCGCCCCCCGGTGCTCCGAAGGCTCATTAGCATAGAGTTTTAAGTTGGTTTTTCAGCACAACCGCTGCGCTGTACTCTGCAATAAAGGTATGTTATAAATGTACAAGTTAAGGGGTTTTAACCTATGTATTTAAATACATAGGTTAAAACCTAGTGACAGAGCCTCTTTAAAAAGGACCTTTCACCACTCCTGACATGCCTGTTTTAATAGCTTCATGCATTCCCCATGTAATAACAAGTCTGGAACATCTATTGTTAAGTCTGTGTGTTGTGCCATTCCTTTATTATTTGCACTAGAAGTTATGAATGAATCGCTATTTGTCTTCAGTAAGGGAACAGAGTGGAGGTGACCAGTTGGGGGTGTGTATCTGCACAGTCTGAACATGGCAGCACTGATTGGCTAGAGTCAGACTTTGCAGGTACACACCCCCAACTTGTTACCTCCCCTCTGTTCCTTTACTGAAGGCAAATAGAAATTCATTCATAACTTCTAGTGCAAATAATAAAGGAATGACACAACATAGAGCCATAAGAATAGATGTTCCAGAATTGTTAGTACGTGGGGAATGCATGGAGCTATTAAAATAGGCATGTCAGGAGTGGTGAAAGGCCCTCTAACATCCAACTGTCCCCAATGGGGCTCACAATCTAAGTTCCCTCTTAGTATGTCTTTGGAGTGTGGAAGGAAACCGGAGTACCTGGAGAAAACCCATGCAAACACGGGGAGAACATACAAACTCCATGCAGATGTTGTCCTTGGTCAGATTCGAACCCAGGACTCCAGCACTACAAGGCAACAGTGCTAACCACTGGAGGTCTTATTAACATGGAGGTCTGATCTGAGGTCTAATTAATTTTTTTTTCCTTATTATCCTCCTCTAAAACCTAGATGTGTCCTGTGAGGGATAAGAATCCATTTCTGAATGTCCTCCATCTTGTGCATATGTGGAAAATTACTGAGCAGCTGTGAGAATGTGGGGAGTTTTCTGTGTATAAGATAGTTACAAGGCCGAAGTAAGCAGCTCACTCGCTGTCTCGCTCCCCCTCATTCTCTCATGCTTCTTATCAGAGTTTGAGGCTCAGGAGGGTTAAGTTTGGTTTTCTCTTATTCTGGTAGCTTCAGGATTTACAGCTGAAGAATGTCAGCTCTGAGATAAGAAACTTTCTAATTAGTAGAACCTTGTTAGTATAGTGCGGAAATATTACCTTTTATGAATAACCAATCAAATCTTTAGTTCTGATTTCCACCCCCTTGGTGGTGGGCCAGAATTGTCTATGATTATCTGTAGTGTTATAAGATGTATACGTATGAAAAATAAACCGGAATGAAGGAGAGAATCTGATTCATCCAAGGTGCATGTGTCAATTCTCTGAGCGCTCATCTTCATTGAATTAGGACCCCGGCAATCATAGAGAAGGGGGTTTTGCCCCAACAAAACTTGGCGACCAACGAGGGGCTCGACTAAAGGACACTTCATTGATCTCCCGACAACTTGGATAATCCAGACCGGGACGGACAGATATAAAAGACAGCGCTGCAAGGTAAGAGACTTTATCTTACAATATATCTGTGCCTCCCTGACCGGTTGTCTGGCTCGAGGGATTGATGAAGGAACGTACGTATAAAGTCCTTTTACAGTCGAATCCATATTGATAAAGAACCTTGAAAGTTGGAAACACCTACGATTGTTGGGTTTAGTTTCTGATCAGGAGTACCTTTGATTGGGATGTTTTTGGTTTGGTTTTAGGAGTCACGGTATACGTCTTGTTTGTTCTTTACTGGGTTTGTGAAATTGCACAACATTATAGAAAGGGAAATCTCAGGAGCAAAGTACGCTATACGATTATATCGGGGAAGCTTTGTTCGGACTGAGGATAATAAATCTCAGAAACATGCACACTTGATGAAGTGGGGGAAGCTGTTTGAACTGAGGAGAAAGACGTCTGAATTTTGTTACTTTCTATAGTTGTTCTGGTACAGTTGAAGAGCAATGGGGAAAAATTTCAGTATACCGGAAGGTTATAAGACAGCCAAAACATTGGTGAAGGAAAGAGGAGGTAAAGAGGGTCTGAAGAATGTGGACAGAGTGCTGGAGAAGGCAGGGATGAAGTACGGGAATCTTAACCCTAGGAGTACTAGTACGGTGGCACCATGATTTATGGAGGAACCTCCGAGGAAGCTAGTCTGGGAAAGATTCAGAAGGACTCATTGTGGTTGATACATGGATAAAGGATAATGGATGTGAAGATGTGGTTGATACATGGTTAAAGGTAGCTCGTGAGGTAGAAACTGAGGGGTGGAGAGGAGAAGTTGTGAAAGGCAGATTGTTGTACATTCAGAAACAGCAATGCGAGAAGTCTGGAGAAACACCACCTCCATACCCCCTGGCCAATGCAGTCACCAGAGAGCCCAGGAGTGGACCAGAGGGATGGACGTGTAATGTCTGTGGAAACCAGAACCCAGACTGGACTGACACGTTTAAGGTTTGTGGGGCACGTTGACCCCAGAAACCAGTAGGCATTTATCCTGTATTAAGACTAGAACCCTACCTGCTCAGACACCACGGACCCGTCCACCCCTACAGCTCCCGAAGCCCCAGGACAGTTAGGACAGTGTGGTTACGTTACTGTGACAGAATATCATCCCTGGAGTCCTAAAGACCAATTAGGACTGCTGACTAGACTCCCAGACCCCCTGATGAGACCAATGCCCACTGCCAGGATGTTACAGCAGATTCAGGCGACATACAGAGCCACCTGGGCTGACCTGAAGGACTTGATGAAACTAGGGGAATCACAGTATCAAGTTGTTGACCCTTTCCTGACTGAACATAGGGGGAGGGCTTTTGACAATTTGTCTCTAGAGGACTAGGAGAAGACTTTACCAACAGAGTTTGTCCGAGTTTTCAAGGAATGGGCAAAGGGAAAAGAAGATGAGAGTTCCAAAAGTTTAAAAGACATAGTTCAGGGACCTCAAGAGACAGTAGAGATGTATGCAGCTGGACTGCGGACCATTTGGACTGACATGGGTTGGGATCAGACTGGACCAATGGGTGAAAAATTGTTGACATCAGCATTTATGGAAGGCTTGAGACCTGCTCTATGCGCCAAGCTAAAAGCTTGTAAACCTGAGTGGAGAGTCACTCCACTGCCACAACTGATTGCTGCTGCAAAAGGTATAGAACTGGTCATGAAAAATAATTCAGGGGCTTCAGTCAAATATGTCAATCAGGGACAGCAACAAACATCCCGTAGAGATCTCAGATGTTATAACTGTGGGAAACCTGGCCACATAAAACAAGATTGCCGCGCTCCACGCCGGTAACGGGATGTGCCCAAAGTCACTGATAACGGAGATCAACAGACCTCCACTGCCATTTCCACCCCCTGCTAGGAAATAGGCAACCCCGTGCAGGTACTGCTTGAAAAAAACTGAAGAAAAGGGCCCTCAACTTCATGTACTCATATCCATAGGCAACAGAAAGGCAGTATCATTCCTGGTTGACACGGGGGCAGCCAAAACAGTAGTAGACCAGAGTTTCTTGCGGCCACATCAGTTAACCCCTTGGCTTGTACCGGCTGTGGGATTTACAGGGGAAACAGTTTTTGTCTGTGAATCTGAGCCAGTAAAACTAAAGATAAAAGACAGTATGGTTGTCACCCAATTGTTAGTTAAAGAAAACCTGCCAGAACCTCTTTTAGAGACTGATGTTTTACAAGCACTGGGACCCCACATACACTTTGACCCCGATGGCACGACCCATGTAGATTTTGGGGCCCCAGAAGAAGTATTGTGTCCCCTAATAGCGACACTGGCCATGCCTGAGACTGAGCTGTCAGAATGAACCCTTGTAGACCAGGCTGTTCTTATGTTATGTTTAAAGATATTTTATTGGAGTTTTCTCTTAGTCGGACAGAGTTACAGGTAATGTTTATAAAATACAGAAAGCCAACGACTTATACATATCTAGTGATAATACATAAAGATGTAAAAACTCACAGTGTACTATTGTGTCATTGATACAAAAATATTTTTATTCCCGAAGAAGCTATATTTGCAACATTCTACATACAACTGATGTAATCTCGGGAATTGTTAGCATATGAATGAATCTCTAAGTAAACAGACGAGGGGATAAACGGAACGAGGGGGGGGGGGGGGGGAGGGGAGGGAAAGGGTTCAGGTAGGAGGGACAGGGTGGAAAACATCCTTGTTAGAACTAAGCACTTCCTACATTCCTTGCTAGTGGAGAAATGTTAAAAGATGGTAAGATCACAGTATGCATATATGTCAACGGCGTATCTTGAATTTCTAAAATTGGGTTTCTCATATAAGAAGGTCATGTCAAATAAAAGCAAACAGAAGGGCATCAATCAAGTATTTCCAATAGTGTGTCATGAAAGCTCAAGAAGAACCTTGGGGAAATTTTCAATATTTTTCCCATGGTGACCATATTTTAGCAAAGATCTGGTGGTTCCCCGTCTCCCAGGCGGCAATTTGTTCCATACGGTAAACATCATCACATTTTTGGGTCCAGCAATTTAAAGGAGGTTTTATATTTTTCTTCCAGTGGGAAGCTATAAGTATTCTAGCTGAAGCAAGCAAAGAGGAAATTAGCTTATTATGTCCAGTTTCCAGTCTGGTCTAGGAGATTTAGTAAGCAAAATTTAGGGTTTAATGGAAATGTGGAGCCTATTACTTGTGAGATGACCTGGCAAATTTCCTTCCAATACATACAAATTATTGGACATTCCCACCAGATGTGGAAGAAAGTGCCAGTAGAGGATCCACATCTCCAGCAAAGAGTATCTACATTTGGGAACATGAGTTTTAGCCTCTGAGGTGTGTAATACCACCGTGTCAGGATTTTATAATAATTCTCTTGTAGCCTAACACATGTGGAGATTCGCGGTGTCATTCCCATTAATCTGCTACTTTCTTCCCTGGTGAACGTGTGTTGCAAGTCTGTTTCCCATTTGGATATAAAGTGCATCACCTCAGGAGCTGAACAAGACACCAGGTAAGTATAAATAGCTGATAGTTTCCTCTTTGGTTCCTTATTGACCAGCGCCATAGATTCAAACGTTGTCAGCTGGGTACATATGTCCTTATGAGGTAGGTTCCTAACATAATGGGATACATGTAGAAGATGGAGGGTGGAGAGGGAGCGCAGGTCAGGGTGGTGCTCCCAGTTTCTCTCTAGAGATAGATTCCTATCCATTATGTCAGCTAGGGAGAGTGTTATTGATTTATGTGTCTCCGTAAGGGATGTGCGGAACTGGAGGGCCGAATTCCAGAGGATATCAGATATCCTTAATGTAGGAGAGAGAGGGAGTGACAGAAACGATGTTTTCAACTTAGAGAACCATATCTTTAAGATGTTTTTCGTAATGGGATTAGATATCTCTTTTAAGTCAGTATCTCCGCTATCTTCTTTAAACAATAATGCTCTTAATGGAAGTATAGTTGCGCTACTTTCTGCTTGCAAATCCAGTCTATTATCTGGTTTTCTCAACCAGTCCAGACATCTCTGGCCTATTACTGCTCTATAGTAAAGTTGAAAGTCAGGAAGTCCCATCCCTCCCTGCCTGGCAGACTGAATCAGAAGAGGGTAAGGTAATCTGGGTCTAGATTTGTTCCATAGAAAACCAGATAGGACCTTACGAAGTCGAGTGAAGAATTCCGCTGGAATGCGGATTGGTAGAGTCTGGAGAAGGTACAAAACCTTCGGGGTAATTACAGTTTTCAGTAGAGACCTTCTGCCAAACCAGGAGGGGAAAGAGACATCCCAAGAGTCTATCAATTTAGCCAATGTCGTGGGCAAATCTTTGAAATTTTTTTAATAGAGCGAATCTAGCTTAGCAGTGAGATGTATACCCAGAAATTTTATCGACCCATTCGACCACTGATACGGGGAGCCCAACGCTAAGGCATAATGCGTCAAAGGATCCAGTGTCACATTTAGTACTTGGGATTTGGTTGGATTAATTAAAAAGTTTGATAAGTCTCCAAACAAGGAGAACGTAGCCTGTATAGCCGGAAGCGCCTGATGGGGATTCGTTATAATGAGCAGCAAGTCATCTGCAAAGGCAGCAGCTTGATGATGCGTAACTCCCACCTGCAGCCCCTGAATTCTCTCATCTTGTCTAAGATGTTGCAGTAGGGTTTCAATAACCAAAACGAACAATAGCGGGGAGAGAGGGCAGCCCTGTCTCATCCCGTTGTTTATGTGGAAGGGGGGGGGAGAGAGTTGAATTAACCAATACTCTGGCTGTGGGGCTATGATACATAGCCATTATAGCAGGGGTAGGGAACCTCCGGCTCTCCAGCTGTTGTGAAACTACAATTCCCAGCATGCTTCATTCATTTCTATGAGAGTTCTTAGAAGAGCAGAGCGAGTATGCTTGCTGGGAGTTGTAGTTTCACAACAGCTGGAGAGCCGGAGGTTCCCTACCCCTGCATTATAGCCTTGATAAGAGATGGGGGAAATTTAAAGCTATCAAGCACTTTAGTCATATAAAGCCAATCCACTCTATCAAAGGCTTTTTCTGCATCTGTACTTAAAAGAATTAGTGGGATTCGTTTACTATGGGCATGGTGTATAAGATGCAGAAGGCGGATAGTATTCATACGACCCTCCCTCCCCGCTACAAACCCCACCTGCTCTACATGGACAAGAGTAGGAAGTAGAGGCTGCAATCTTAAAGCAATCATCTTAGCGTACAGTTTTAAGTCTATATTTAATAAAGAGATCGGACGGTAGCTTGCACAGGCTGTATGATCTTTGCCCTCCTTGGGGATAATGGTTACTGTGGCGTGCAGCATCTGATTTGGAAGTTGCAAGCCCGATAGAGCATCATTACAGACAGATAAGAGCCGTGGTAGCAGGATCTCTTGAAAGGTTTTATAATACATGAGGGGTAGTCCATCCGGACCCGGACTTTTATGCAGGGGTGTGGATTTAACAGCCGAAGCCAGCTCGGTTAAAGTGAAAGGGAGCGACAGGGTCTTTATTTGCTCAGTGGTCAAGTGGGGCAACTTCAAGGGTTTAAGCCATTCATCAATTTGGGCTGCTCTACTAATCCTTGCTTGTGGGTCCTCATGGCATCTCAAGTTATATAGTTGTTGATAAAACTCGCTGAAGCGTTTTGCAATTAATTTAGTAGTCTGTAGCTGTCTGGAGTCAAGAGATGTAATTGAAGGTATGTACGAACGTGCCTTACGTTTTTTAAGCTGGGATAGCATGAATTTCGAAGCTTTGTCTCCATGAGCAAAGTATTTGTATTTCATGGACAGAAATAATTTTGCCGACTTACTATTAAGTAAGTTTTTCAGCTCAGTTCTATACCTCCCTAACTGTTCCAGCACGTCTTGGGTTAAACTGCGTTTGTGTAGCCTCTCCAGTTCCTGTATTTTTGTTAGTAATTTAACTACCTCTTCCTCTCTCTTCTTTTTGACATATGTGCCCAAAGAGATGAAATGGCCGCGGATGACGGCTTTGTGTGCCTCCCAAAGCAATCCCGCCGAGGCCGAAGGAGACTCATTCTCAGAAAAGTACCTGTTTAGATGTTGTGTCATGTCGCGGACATGCTGAGAATTACTGATAAGGGTCTCATTCAACCTCCAGCTGAACTCAGTCCGTGGAAGGCCCACAAGTCCCATTTCAATAAAGACAGGGGCGTGATCTGAAAGGAGAAGACTGTCAATATAGGCTTTATAACATGTTGACAAGAAAGACGGGGATGCAAAGATATAGTCTAGACGTTGATAAGACCTGTGTGATGTAGAGTAGAACGTGTAATCCTTAGTGGTAGGATGTAATGAACGCCAGACATCTACCAAGCCAGAATCGGCCAGGTCACGTCTTGTTTTCCGCAATGCCGTCTGGGAGAGGGAGGTCAGCCCTGATGAACTATCTATGTTCAGGTGAAGCACCAAATTAAAATCACCTCCAAGTATCACAATACCTTCAGCGAAACTGCGAAAAGCGGTCAACATATTGGAAATCCACATTTGCTGAAAGGTATTGGGAGCATATACATTTCCAAAAGTATACAATTGCCTACCTATTGTGCCCTTAATAAAGATGTATCTACCTTCTTTGTCTGCGTGAGTCGAATGCACCACCAAAGGCAAATCTTTATGAATAGCAATGGAGGCTCCTTTAGAGGCTGAACCTGGGGAAAGACTATGAAACCATTGGTTGTAAACAGTCCTCGACAAGTTAGGTACATGATTAACCCTGAAGTGGGTTTCCTGGAGAAAAGCAATTTTAACACGTTTTTTATGAAGAAAGCGAATAATTTGAGACCTCTTAGGTGGCGCATTCAACCCACGGACGTTAAAGGAACAAACGATCGCCGTAGCCATCTATCCATCCGTAGAGATGAAGGAACAGAGTGGAGTTACACATACTGTATCTAGTAAAGGAAGTGCATCTTAACACTAAATAATACCAAATGAAAATAACGATATTAACTGAAACCTGATATAGAGGTACATGAGGTGTGCACAAAGTAGTGCAAGTGAGTAAGAGGAGGAGAGTAGCCATGTAAATGACCACTGGGTGAAAGAACGGATCTAAGAATGTCCAATTATGGGTCCGATGACCCTAGTCCGCCACAGCGTGGCGTATTAAATAGCGTAAACGGTATGCAGAGTGTGACCTAAAGAGGGTCAATGAGAAATGTAAGGGGGAAAGATAGCTCAGTTACTAGTGCGAACATAATATTCATGTAAGTTAAGAGGCATAGGGTAGCTTCGTTCTATATGCCCTTAAAACAGAGTAGGAAAAATAGGAGAAAGTGCAGATTGGAGAGTGACAAAGAAAAGATAGGGTAATAACTAGAATCCACAAATAAAAAGGAAGTAAGGCAGATATGTGAACTAACGGTTCACGTGCTGCCAAGGCCCCTGCAAATGCCGGTCAACGGCAGGGTGGGAGCCTTCTAAACGAAGCTAAGAAACAGTAACAGAGGCATGTAGTAGCATTTTTTGAGAATACTGTAAAACAGTCAAATATCTACTCAGCCGTCTGTGTCCACCTGGAGCCTCTTAGGAGAAAGTCTGTCCATTCTTCTTTTCTGTCGCAGCTTTTTCGTTGAACGCGACGGGGTCCAAGGGGAGACAAATGGCAATGGCGGTAGATCCGCAAGATCCTGCACGGCATTCCAGTCAGGGATGTCCACTGATGGTAGGTCTAGGGTATCACATATCTTTTGTATGTCGGCGTGTGATCGTACCATCAGTTTTCTACCCGGATTGTTGATCAAGAGGCCGAATGGATGCAGCCATCTGTAAGTGAGAGACTTCACTTTCAGTGCTTCTAGGAGAGGTTTCATGAGACGCCGCTTCTGAAGCGTCATCGGTGATAGGTCTTGAAAGATCTGAACCCGATTTCCCGCGAAATCTATATTAGGTGACGATCTCACTGCTTGTATTATGGCTTCTTTGGTTTGGAAATGGACCAATCGACATATTACGTCTCTCGGGGGCTCATTTTGCTTAGGTGGAGGGCGGAGGGCCCTATGTGCTCTGTCCATACCTAAGTCGTATGATGCTTCTGCCCCTAGTATAACAGCAAACAACTCAGAGAGACGTCATTAAATTCTCTGGTAAGATGGATTCTGAAAGGCCCTTTAGGCGCAAGTTGTTTCTGCGGCCCCGATTGTCTTGATCTTCAATCAAACTATATAAGTGATTGACATGGGCCTGTGTGTTGTCTAGGCTCGTGTTGACAGCTTTGCCAAAGTCCACTATTGCCCCCTGGTTTACCTCGACTGTATCCACACGGTCTGAGACTTGTTTGAGGTCCTGCTTTATCTCCTGGAGATCCCGTCTAAGCGGTTCCAAAGCGTCCGACATCAGGGATTTCATAAAGGCCCTTGAAACAGGGAGTCGGTCTTGCAGGCTTGCGTCTTCTCCCTCGCTCTCTCTGTCCCCCTCCGACTCAGCCGAGAAGTCTCTAGAGGGAGGCGCTTCCTCCTCCCGCGCCATCTTGCCGCTCGTGGTCTGTGAAGTAAGTCCGGTTTTTTTCATGAATCTATCCATGTCACCAGCTCCAGACACAGATTTTTGTGGGCCAGGGGTGTTCTTCGTCTTGTCCTTGGTTGGTTTTCCCATAGTGGTAGCTTTGTTAATGCTGAAAATCTCAGTTTTCGCCCGGTCAGGAGCAGAGCTCACAGAATCATGTGCGCTAGGCTCCGCGGCTAGGCTCCGCCTCTAGACCAGGCTGTTCTTGAGGTGGTATCGGAGGATTTGTGGGCAAAATCTAACACAGACATTGGAAGACTTCCTGTGTCTCCGGCTATAGTGCATCTTAAGCCAGGATGTCAGCCCCTCAAGTGAAGCAGCGCCCCCTTAGTCATGCCCAGGAGATAGCAGTGGTCAGTCAAATTGATGCTTTTCTCCAAGGTGGTGTCAGACAGTTTAGTGGGGTTCATTCTGGTGACAGAAACCCTTTAACTTTCCTCCATCAGAACTGGTGGAAAGACCTCAAAGCAGAAGCTGCAGTTCTGTAAAACAAGGTTGTATTTTTAGGACACTGTCTCTCCCACGGAGCCCGTCACTTAACCCCAGAAAGGAAGGAGACAGTGGAGAAAATACAAGTGCCCAAAGGAGCACAAAACCTTCGGGTGTTTTTGGGGCTGGTGTCACACTGTCGCCCCTGGATCAGGCATGCCTCCATGTTAATGCAGCCTCTGTATCATTGTCTGTCATCTGACCCATTTTACCTGACAGAATAGGAAGTGAATAATTTTCATACATTGAAGCTGAGCATAACCTCAGCCCCGGCCCAGGGTATTCCAAAATATGACGAGGAATTTCAGTTGTTTTGCTCAGAAATGCAGGGTCACAGCACGGCTGTGCTGACTCATGAAACATGGTGACCGCCAGTGGCGTACTTTTCAGCCAGATTAGATCCTGTTGCCAAAGGCGCCCCCTCCTGTGTCAGGGCGGTAGCAGCAGTGCAGGCAATGATAGAAAAAGCCTCTGACATTGTGTTAGACTACCCGGTGACTGTACAAACACCTCATGACATTCACGGCATCCTGACTCAAGTCCAACCTAAGCATATTTCTAGGCCAGGCAACTTAGACTCCAGTGTACACTTCTCATGCCTGCTAACATTTCTTTCAAAAGGTGTGCTACTCTGAATCCTGCTACTCTGTTACCAATCACAGATTCAGAAATGGGGGAAGGGGGCAGAGAAGGTACAGGCAGCCCCCTAAATGACATTATGGAACATGATCCCCATGACAGTGTACAATTGATGCAACAAGAAACGTCAGGATTTAATCATGTACATGAAAACCCCCTTGATAACCCTGATTTTGAGTATGTTGTAGATGGAAGCAGGTTCATGGAAGAGGACGGCCATTTCCACACTGGATATTCAGTGGTCACACAGCATGAGGTAGGGACAGCTGAACCACTGCAACCTCACGTCGGCACAAGAGGTGGAGCTGAAGGCACTCACTGAGGTGTGTAAAATGGCCAAGGGGAAGAAGGTGAACATCTACACGGACTCAAGGTATGCTTTTGGTATTGCACATGACTATGGACCCATATGGCGGGCTAGAGACTTTCTAACATCAGCAGGACAGCCAATTAAAAATAAAGACTCTGTACTAGAACTTACGAACTCTCTGTTGTTACCAGAGAAGGTGGCTATTATTAAGGTAAAAGGCTCATACAAGATGTACCACGGTGGAAGCAAAAGGCAATGATCGAGCAGACAAGGCGGCCAAACAAGCTGCACTCCAGCCACTAAATGCTGACGCCACTCCGGTGAGAGCCTTGAGACCTGAGGACATTTCAGCAAGTACATTTCAGAGAATGCTTG
The DNA here is from genome assembly GCA_900303285.1 of Rhinella marina. Lineage (NCBI taxonomy): Eukaryota > Metazoa > Chordata > Amphibia > Anura > Bufonidae > Rhinella > Rhinella marina. The sequence continues at coordinate 71,928 of ONZH01007423.1, forward strand.
AACAAGCCCCTCCTGAGGAAAAAGAACAAGGGGCCAAACATGAAATTTGGAGAAACGAGGACAACATTTGTCTACCACGCCCTCTATACCCAGCTATGACTCAGGAGGCGCCATGGTAAGTGTGGTTAACACAGGGTGGATTGCTCCAGGATTTTCTACAGTAGCCGCTCGATTTGTACAAGGATGTATGGTCTGTGCACTGAATAATTCCGGTCAAGTGGTGAAGACTCCAAGCAAGCACACCCCGAGGCCACTTTACCCGTTCCAGAGACTGCAGATAGACTACATACAACTGCCTAAGGTAGGAGTATATGAGCTTGTGCGTGTTGATCTCTTTTCAGGGTGGCCGGAAGCCTTCCCAGTAACAAAGGCAAATGCAAAGAACACAGCAGAGAAGCTGGTCAGTGAGCTGGTGTGCAGGTATGGTGTCCTTGAAGTTATTGAATCAGACAGGGGTTCCCCAGATTAGGATTGTATTTTCCACAACTGGTTGTAAATGAACAATGATAGCCTAACAAGCTATGTGCGGCCCTCACAAAGAGGCTTGAGAACTCCCATAAACAAGTGTCTGCTTCCCTTCCAGATTCAGTAGAAGGAACACACAGTCTACAACCATGAGACTGGTGGTGATAAAAAGACATGTGAGAAAAGGCCTGGATCCCAGATTTGATGGTCCTTTCCAAGTCCTGTTGACTACTCATATAGCAGTAAAGGCTGAGGGCTGGATACACGCTTCTCACTGCAAGAAAGTTCCGATGCCCAAGGATGAGGCTCCTCCTGCTGATGGCCGCCCTAATCCTGGGAACAGCGGCCCTGTACCAACAACTGAAGGATGATTGGGACAATGCACTGACATCACCAGGTGCTGTTCAGAGGAGTCAATGACACTGAGAAAAAATTCCGGACTGTTGGATCTGTACTCACAGTCCTGTGGGTTCAAGAACTGTGCCTTATCTAGCAATCCCTCTGACTTTTAAAGAACTTATTCATGATGAGGAGACACTTTCTCATTTCTAAATCCCACTAACTGGTTCAGATCAGTCGGTGGGTGGTTGGTGGTTATTTTACAAACAATAATACAAGTAGTACTGATTATAATAGTAGTATACGCTGTGATTAAGCTTATGTTTATGTGTGCAAACAGGTTCTGTACCAAAAGGAGAAACTACCAGGATTATTGAGAAGTCTTGGGAACTGCATCGATACCTGGGAGGGAATCTGGCCTCTGGCTGGCGGTTGGGCCTATCCCAACTGAAGTACCTCTGGGTTAGGATGTCAGTTCCAAGATATCTCAAAATGGGGGAATTGTGAGGGCTAAGAATCCATTTCTGAATGTAAAATGTCCTCCATCTTGTGCATATGTGGAAAATTACTGAGCAGCTGTGAGAATGTGGGGAGTTTTCTGTGTATAAGATAGTTACAAGGCCGAAGTAAGCAGCTCACTTGCTGTCTCGCTCCCCCTCATTCTCCCATGCTTCTTATCAGAGTTTGAGGCTCAGGAGGGTTAAGTTTGGTTTTCTCTTATTCTGGTAGCTTCAGGATTTACAGCTGAAGAATGTCAGCTCTGAGATAAGAAACTTTCTAATTAGTAGAACCTTGTTAGTATAGTGCGGAAATATTACCTTTTATGAATAACCAATCAAATCATTAGTTCTGATTTCCACCCCCTTGGTGGTGGGCCAGAATTGTCTATGATTATCTGTAGTGTTATAAGATGTATACGTATGAGAAATAAACCGGAATGAAGGAGAGAATCTGACTCATCCAAGGTGCATGTGTCAATTCTCTGAGCGCTCATCTTCATTGAATTAGGATCCCGGCAATCCTAGAGAAGGGGGTTTTGCCCCAACAGTCCTATGGGCAGGCGTGTCTTATAGGGCGAAAAATACACCAGTCCAGTCACAATAGCCCTACAGAAAGTGCAGATTCGAAAATGCTGGGGCTTCTCTATATTTCCTGTAACTAAACCTATCAAGAAAGACTACCTAGTGTAGTCCATGTATGTGATAAATTTATGACATACATTATACACTTGCAGAACGTTATTTCTTTTGATGTCCGGCCCCATTCCCTATCTCCAAATATTGGAGAGTTTGCTTGGTCTTACAGGTTGTAACGTAGTAGATATACTGTATATCGTTACATGATTTGGAAGAAATTCTCGAAGGAGCGTCATTGAGATAATAGGTTTAATACCCTCTTTTTATGATACATATTTGTATTTATGTCACTGTTTGAATTACCATGTTGCCTTATCTGGTTAAAGATACTAGAATGGTTGATACTGCTTGACTACCTAATATCTCATCTCACAGGCCTCAATGCTCAAGAAGGCGAGATCCAAAGCACAAGATAATTTAGAATACAAAACTATCAACACTTGAATTAGTATACATAAGAAATACCTCCAGATACTTGCAAAACGCTATTAGAGACAATAGCTTGACTTGATGCCTTATTGATGCACAAAAAAAAAAGAAAAAAAAAAAAAAAGAACGAAAGAGCTACGGCGTGGACACAAGCCACGTATTTTCAATTGGCTAACAAACCTGACAAACTTAGCATGCAAACTAAGGGAGCGACAAACTTTAAACATGGTCCACAAAATTCAAATTTGCCTGGGACACCTCCGCCAACCCTAATAAGATATATACCTCCTTCTTCAAATATTATCTTAATATGTATAAAGATCAAGTAACACATCTCAAATCCATCTCCCACTCTTTCTTAGATGATCTTCAACTACCAACCATAGCGAGAGATGCATATAACCAATTAAATGCGGATATTACATAGGGAGAGAGAGAATGGGAAATTAAACATGTCAAACACTAATACTATAAGAAATTAATGCATTAACTTTATGCTGCCCATACCAACGGCAGAATAAAGTAAAGACAGCAGTGCTCCAGACTAAAAAAAATACCTAGGAGCCATTGGCTCCTGACCTGAATAATTTAGTCGCCAAATTAAATTTTTAGTCGCCAAATTTAAAAACATATAATTATAATTAAAAAAAAAAGGCTTGGAGGAAACAAAAAAAGGAAATATAGGAAAAATATGAAATTATGAAAAATTGCAAAAGACAATAGTACATAGGCACTACAGGCAGTAAGTACATGGGGGATGCTAGGAGTAGTAGTCCTAGGTACTGCTACTCCTAGCATCCCCCATGTACTTACACTACCTGCAGTGCGTATGTCTTTTGCAATTTTTAATAATTTCATATTTTTCCTATATTTCCTTTTTTAGAGCAAAAAACCCCCCAAAAAGTTGGGCTACCATTTAGCCTCTCTATTCCGGCCAGCCAGCCTTTCAAAAAACCTTCCGGTCTTCCTTGCGGCCCTCATTCCGGCCAGCCTTCAGCCTGCTGAGTTTAAAAAAAAAAAAAAAAAAAAAAAAAAAAAAAAAAACACACAACACAACAACACGTTTTTGTTGATCCAGGGAGTTATTCTGATTGCCTGATTGGAGTCGGGAAGGAATTTTTCCCCCTAAAGTGAGGAAAATTGGCTTCTACCTCACAGGGGTTTTTTTTGCCTTCCTCTGGATCAACTTGTAGGAAAACAGGCCGAACTGGATGGACAGATGTCTTTTTTCGGCCTTACAAACTATGTTACTATGCAAATGTAAAGTAAGTAATATTTACGTGGGTCTGCTTGAGGGGGTGTAAAGTTTAAATACTTAATTTTTTGTTTTGTTTTAATAGACATATCTTCTTCAAGTGAGGCCAGGAGCCCTCCTCAACGCAAACGTCGCCAACATGATACGGTATGTCACGTTGGATTAGCGCAAGACCCACTGTAATTTTTTTCCCATATTTTAATGTTCTTTTTTTCTTGCAGTCATCATCTGTTGAGGAGGTGTTGGTCAAGTGGTTACAGGAGAGGAGGAAAGTGGGGTGGAGGACAGGAAATGGTAGGTGTTTATTTATTTTTCTACAAAAATACTGCAGTTTCTTCTCCAATCATAATTTATGTTTCTATTTTACAGCCATCTCGTCCCATTGTCTTCCAGAGAGGTCCTTAAGGCTCCGCCAGAGTAAGTCGGCGAGCGCGCGGCGGTCGGGGTTGTGTGAGTATTTGCCATCAAAGTATTTTAAAGTATGAAACATTATTTTAAAGTTCTCTCCTCTTTTTTTTTTTTAGGGTTCCAGAGTCTCCACCAGAATGGATGAGGAGGACGTCAGTTTTTATATTGATAATGACCTCCTCCTCCAGATGGTGGAGGCGCGCCCGGCGTTATGGGACCACACCAACCACCGCCATGCAGAACACAATGCAACCCGGCTCCTCTGGTACGAGATCGGAGAGGCAATTGTGCCAAACTGGGAGGACCTCGGAGAGAGACAACGGGACCAGTGCCCTAAGTATTAATTTTTTTAATTGTAGATTGCACACACGTATATTTTATAGCTCAAGTGTTTTTTTTTGTTTTTGTTTTGTTTTTTAAACCAGTGCAGGGAGATACAGGGCTCTAGTGCTCACATAATCTCCCAACTCTGGGAGAGCAATCCAAGTATTGGTCGCTCTTCCAGCGTGGGAAGATAAATCTATAAATAAATACTCAGTATGTGGTATAACAGAATTTTTAATAAACCAAAACAAATTTAAATAAAAACAGGTTTATAAAATCAATGAACATTAAATACCGTACTAACCAACATAACCACACAACTGAATAATGCCATTACATTTACATTAATTGCTCAAGAAAACATTAAACATATAATTTAAACCACTTGGTCCTGCCAGTCCACTCTTTCTGCAGGGGACATGAAAGATTCAGCAAAAGAGTCTCGCATCCTTGCGACCACAACAGTGCTCCTTGGACCAAAATTTTCAAAACTAGCCAAATTGCTCTCTTCAGGGATTTGTTCCATGTGTATCGGTTCCTTTATGAGGAGGTAGTTATGTAGGACCACACACGCCTTAACTACCTCATCCACAGTTTCGATTTTGCGTTGAATTGGTTTTGTAAATATAACCCATTTCGCCACCATGATGCCAAAACGCATTCCACCATTCTGCGAGCCGAGTCAGGCGGTAATTAAATATGCATTTCTGCCGACTGATTCTGCGGCTACAGTAGGTTTGATTAAATTGGTGCACATTTGAAAGGCCTCATCACCTTCCAATACGGGTATGGGGGGGAGCATCAGTCCCTGGTAGAGGTTGAGGAGGCGGGAAATCAAATTGTCTATTGTAGACTCTTCTCCCCATGTCCAAATTTTTAAACACCATGGAATCATTGGTTCGGCCATAGGCACCAACATATATTGCCACAAATCTATACTGGGCATCTGCGATGGAGAAATATTTTTTATAATTAAAATACTCCGAACCAGAAATTTGAGACTTGATAATACGGATATGTATCCCATCCACTGCCCCAAGACAGGAAACTGGCACACCTCCCAAAATTTTTCAGAAATTTCAACCCACTGTTGTCGACTTGGATGAGAGATAAATTCCACACAGCAGGTATCTTTAATGATGATGGAAACTGTGGATATTCTAAGACGGAACTGGTAATGGGACGTTAAACTTTCTCCTGTTGCCAGATACCAATCAGAATATAATATATATAGATATTATATACAAGCCATCTAATTGGTTTTTCCTTGCTTGGCAACTTACACTGGCCATACCACCGTTACATGCTGCAATGCTTTCCTGTATTCTGTGGTCATCTCACAGGGCAAAGGACATTTTTAGGATATACAGTGATGGGACAGGCTCTCCATGGAGAACTATAGGCGTATGCAGTGAAGTCAACATCTGTGATGAACTATATAGGGGTAAAGCCTGACCATAGGATTCACCGTAAACAAGACTACTCCAAAGCCCTTGGCCTGCGCATTGAAGAGCTATGGTACGTGGAGAACAGTAGCAAATACATATATTTTTCCTATCGTGGGGTATATAAATAAGGTATGTGTGGCTTCAGCTTTGAACCGGGAAAAGCTACGAAATTATACAAAAATAACAGTTACTATCAAAACATAAAAATTTAAAAACAATTAATTATTACCTTATGGTAAGCAATAACCTTTCGGCCGGTGAGATGATTCGACGGAACCTGGTGTGAAGTAGTGAGTCGGCACTTCGGTTTCTTGTCGCGGTGCACGTGTCAGGAGAGACGCTCCAGTAATCGGGTACATTAAAGACCGGCACTCGCTGAATATGAAGTTTAGATATTTATTGTCACATATTATTCGTGTGACGCGTTTCGGCTAGTTTATAGCCTTCCTCAGACATGTTATACACCATACATGTTGCAGTTTAAATAGCCCGCCTAAGCAGGGATTATGACGTTGTGTTGTCATGATGACAAAGTAAACAAAAAATAAACAAACAATGCTGCAGTGTCTAAGCACTTGACAATGCAATATAACAGCCATAATATTATTCAAGTATGCCTATTGCTAAATATAGTTAACTCACTATACAGCAGAGGGCTGAAATCCACATATGGTGGGATCTATGTAGTCCAGTATTGTACGTATTCCTTGGATTTGCCATTATCTCTGAAAAGGAAATAAATATTCATTAGAGTCATGTAAATTCAAGCAGTATCATAGGAAACTATGTAACTCCTATTCTCGATTTAATCCCCCTGGTTCAAGAGTTCTCAATTTATGGATCCAGTAGTAGTTGATAGCGACGCCAAAAAATGCAATTATTTTTAAAGAGATCATTCTTGTAGATATACATTACTTCAAACCAAGTCATATAACAGTTTGCGTAAGGCGGTGCGACATTCGTTCCGCGGCGCTGTTGGTAAAAGGTATCCTGGAAGAGGAAATAATTTTTTTCCAATACCAGTGAAAGTAGAGCGAGGAAAAAGGTAGAACAGAGACATTAGTACTTAATATTTCCTCTAAGACTTTGAGTATAGCACAAATGAATGTTCTACAGAAAGGTTTGTCTTTTAGCCCCACATGCGGCCTGGACACTTTCTCTAGAAATGGACCTGCAAAGGTTCTTTTGCAATGTACGGCTGAAAGCACATTTTTCCACCAATGAACAAATGTCCACCAGTGATGAAATTATGACAATAGATAAAATAACTTTAAAACAATTTGGACTCAAAGCCAAGAGTCAATATATGCTTCCAAAGTCATATCATCCGGTAGAGACATTTGTCCATTTAGTCCAGAGTGACATACAAACTTTATTACACCAGACCCACACGGGCAGCTTACATACAAACCACAATTTAACACCTGAGGAAAAAATAGCACTAGATAGTGTCATGGAGGACAAATCCATCATTTTCAAGCCAGCTGATAAAGGGGGAGCCCTAGTAATACTAGATAAAAAATACTGCATAGAGGAGATCCAGGGACAACTAGCGGATACAACCACCTACATACCATTACAAACGGATCCGGTGTGGCAGATTAAAAAGGAATTGGAGAACATACTTCAGAGACATGATAATATCATTGACACTAAAATGAAGGAATTATTGAACAATCAACACCCAGTCACCCCGGTCTTTTATACACTACCAAAGGTACATAAAGACATGCAATATCCACCAGGCCGTCCCATAGTGGCATCCATTGATTCCATACGCTCTCCACCAGCCATTTTACTTGAAAAAGTACTCACACCACTCACTAGAAAATCCCGTTCATATCTATTGGACACGGGACATTTTTTACAACAAATCAAAGCAATTGATATGTCTCCAGACTGCATATTAACCACATTTGATGTGTGTAGCCTATATACTTTTACAGAACATGAAAAAGGCATAGGTGCAGTTAAGTGGATGCTAGAACAGAGCACATATAGAGAAGAGGAAAAACAAATTTTTCCTTGTTCTACTTTCACTGGTATTGGAAAAAAAAAAATTTACCAACAGCGCCGCGGAACCGCAATGGGCGCGAATGTCGCACCGCCTTACGCAAACTGTTATATGACTTGGTTTGAAGTAATGTATATCTACAAGAATGATCTCTTTAAAAATAATTGCATTTTTTGGCGTCGCTTTATTGATGACATTTTTTGCGTATGACGGTGCGACATTCAAACCCTATTGGCCTTCACATACTACCTCAATTCAATCTGGGAAGAACTGAGGTTCACCCTGAATTAGGTTATGGATAAGATCAATTTCCTAGACACGTGGGTCATCAAAGGTACAGGTAATACATTACAAACTGATCTTTACGTGAAACCCACGGACCCGAAACAGCTTACTATCTTATACATCCTATCACAACAAAAAAATCACTACCTTTTTCACAATTTCAAAGAATAAGGAATATTGTATCTGAACCAGAATAACAAACCGTGAGATTGGAGGAAATGACCCAAAAATTTGTGCAGAGGGGATACCCAGTGGATGTATTGTCAAAACAGAGATTAAAAATACATGAGCCTACACAAGAGGGGAACACACCTAAACCAAAGAGATTACCATTCATCACCAAATATCACCCCTACATCAATAAGGTCAGGACCATTTTACACAAACACTGGAGTATCCTTGCCAAATCTTACACAGACACAGAAGAACTCAAAAACTATCCCATGATCTGTTACAAGAGAAATGCTAACATAAGGGACAGAATAGTGAGATCTGACATTGGTAGTTATAAGAGAGAATTACAACAAACTACCTTACTCACTCCAAGTAGAGGCACATATCCGTGTCTAAATTGTGTACACTGTTCCAGTGCAATAAAAGGGAGAATACTTCACACATCCCCACACAGGTGAAAAATTCCCAGTCAAGGGTTTCTTCACATGTGACAGCACCTTTGTCATATATCTCTTGAAATGTCCGTGTGGACTCGCATATGTGGGGCGAGACATCAACCCGCATGAAAGATCGCTTTAGTAAGCACAATGCTGCCCATACCATTTCACTTTCACCCAAAAAAACACAACATATCACAATTACGATTCCAGATAATTGAACAGGTACAACAACCGCGAAGAGGACGTAACAGAAATCAACTACTACTGAAGAGAGAAGCTTTTTGGATCCATAAATTGAGAACTCCTGAACCAGGGGGATTAAATCGAGAATAGGAGTTACATAGTTTCCTATGATACTGCTTGAATTTACATGACTCTAATGAATATTTATTTCCTTTTCAGAGATAATGGCAAATCCAAGGAATACGTACAATACTGGACTACATAGATCCCACCATATGTGGATTTCAGCCCTCTGCTGTATAGTGAGTTAACTATATTTAGCAATAGGCATACTTGAATAATATTATGGCTGTTATATTGCATTGTCAAGTGCTTAGACACTGCAGCATTGTTTGTTTATTTTTTGTTTACTTTGTCGTCATGACAACACAACGTCATAATCCCTGCTTAGGCGGGCTATTTAAACTGCAACATGTATGGTGTATAACATGTCTGAGGAAGGCTATAAACTAGCCGAAACGCGTCACACGAATAATATGTGACAAATATCTAAACTTCATATTCAGCGAGTGCCGGTCTTTAATGTACCCGATTACTGGAGCGTCTCTCCTGACACGTGCACCGCGACAAGAAACCGAAGTGCCGACTCACTACTTCACACCAGGTTCCGTCGAATCATCTCACCGGCCGAAAGGTTAATGCTTACCATAAGGTAATTGTTTTTAAATTTTTATGTTTTGATAGTAACTGTTATTTTTGTATAATTTCGTAGCTTTTCCCGGTTCAAAGCTGAAGCCACACATACCTTATTTATATACCCCACGATAGGAAAAATATATGTATTTGCTACTGTTCTCCACGTACCATAGCTCTTCAATGCGCAGGCCAAGGGCTTTGGAGTAGTCTTGTTTACTGTGAGTCCTATGGTCAGGCTTTACCCCTATATAGTTCATCACAGATGTTGACTTCACTGCATACGCCTATAGTTCTCCATGGAGAGCCCGTCCCATCACTGTATATTCTAAAAATGTCCTTTGCCCTGTGAGATGACCACAGAATACAGGAAAGCATTGCAGCATGACAATAAATATCTAAACTTCATATTCAGTTAATGTACTCGACGGAACCTGGTGTCCTGTCTCTCAATGCGATGAGACACCCTTTGTAGGAGATCATCAAAACTTGAGACGCTCATCCGTAGGTAGTTTAAAAACTTGTCCGGATAATTCCGCAGTCCTGGAAACAGCACCTCAAATGCACCCCTTCTCACACGGGCAGAAGTGATGGGATGCACCCAGTAACGACGGCGGCGTCTGGCTCGAAGGCGTCTTCTCCAGCGAGAAACAAGGATTAAAGCCTGAAATCCAAACTGAATGTGGTCCGGCATCATCTTTGCTATCTTGTGAAACAGCCTCTGAGGGGTATGTGACCTTTGGTTGTCTTTTATAGCCACTGTACTATTTGCATATGAAATAGTTTTTTCTAATCTATGTAAAATTGAAATACCGGATTCGTTATTCCGGCTGAAACTGGATGAAAATGGATTAAACGGATCCAGTATTTCACCAGATCCATATGACGGATCCGATAAAAATGGACGTCCGTTTGCGTACGGTTTGCCAGATCCGGCAAATACTTCCGTCAACGAAAGTGCCTGCGGGATTCCAGAAACGCAAGTGTGAAAGTAGCCTAACTTACATAAAACTAACTATAACCCAATCTTTAAGCAATTAAACTCTGATCTGCATAAATAGGACTGTTCGTTTTCATCTTGGATTGGCAGAATACGTTCAGTAACGATGGTATTATTGCCTAAAATTATTTACCTGTTCAGAACCCTCCCAAAACAAGCTATCCGAACCCTGCAGAAACTAATTTTCTCTTTTATTTGGTCCCAAATGTCCACGCAAAGCTAAAAATCTCATGCTCCTGCATGAAAAAAAAAATGGGAGGCATGTCTGTACACAATACAGCAGAAAGACTTGCTCAACTAGCACCAATATTAGCGGGTCCTAAAGCACTCATATGGGTCTCCCTTGAGACTTCACTATTTTTTGAGCAGTTTCTCGGCCAACTCTCGTCTGGACTGAAACACCACTTCCTGGAGAAAACAACAGCTAGAACTGAATGTTATGGAGTCCATAAGCAAATTCCACTCCATTCTCCTGGGCACCCTCTTCCGATTACATGGGGAGATTAATGGAACCCAATATGGAGATGAATTACCTTTTATGCTACAGTGGGAGGCTGACACGAATACCATTATCTCTATGGAACGCTTGAACTGCTGCTGTACTTTGAGCAAACATAGCTGGCAAGTTTTATTAACTGAAACGTCACTCAAAGTCTTGCATACAGCATACCACATAAAAGGTTATTATATAAAATGAGAATGCTTGGCCTGGGAGAAAATGTCTGTAGGTGGGTAAGTAACTGGCTCAGTGATAGAAAACAGAGGGTGGTTATTAACGGCACATTCTCAGATTGGGTCGCTGTCACTAGTGGGGTACCACAGGGGTCAGTATTGGGCCCTATTCTCTTCAATATATTTATTAATGATCTTGTAGAAAGCTTGCACAGTAAAATATTTTTTGCAGATGACACTAAGCTGGGTAAAGTAATTAACACAGAAGAGGACAGTACACTGCTACAGAGGGACCTGGATAGATTGGAGGAGAAGTGGTAGATGAGGTTTAACACTGACAAATGTAAGATTATGCACATAGGAAGGAATAATACAAGTCACCAGTACATACTATATGGTAAAACACTGGGTAACACTGACATGGAAAAGGACCTAGGAATTTTAGTGAACAGCAAACTAAGCTGTAGAAACCAGTGTCAGACAGCTGCTGCCAAGGCCAATAAGATAATGGGTTGCATCAAAAGAGGCATAGATGCCCGTGACGAGAACATAGTCCTGCCACTTTACAAATCAATAGTCAGACCACACATGGAGTACTGTGTACAGTTCTGGGCTCCTGTGAACAAGGCAGACATAGCAGAGCTGAAGAGGGTTCAGAGGAGGGCAACTAAAGTAATAACTGGAATGGGTGGACTACAGTACCTAGAAAGATTATCAAAATTAGGGTTATTTACTTTAGAAAAAAAAGACGACTGAGGGGAGATCTAATAACAATGTATAAATATATCAGGGGTCACTACAGAGATCTGTCCCATGATCTTTTTATCCCAAGGACTGTGACCGTGACGAGGGGACATCCTCTGCGCCTGGAGGAAAGGTTTGTTCACAAACATAGAAGAGGATTCTTTACGGTAAGAGCAGTAAGACTATGGAACTCTCTGCCTGAGGAGGTGGTGAGGGTAAGTTCACTAAAAGAGTTCAAGAGGGGCCTGGATGTATTTCTGGAGTGTAAAAATATTACAGGTTATAGTTACTAGAGATGGGTTGTTGATCCAGGGAGTAATTCTGATTGCCTGATTGGAGTCGGGAAGGAATTTTTTCCCCTAAAGTGAGGAATATTGGCTTCTACCTCACAGGGGTTTTCTTGCCTTCCTCTGGATCAACTAACAGGCTGAACTGGATGGACAGATGTCTTTTAAACTATGTTACTATGTATATATGGTCCCTCCTAGACTGCATGCAATTTACCCTGACGCTCCTGAACAGTGATTTAGAAAGAGTTTGGAAAGAGGGTCCCATTTACATATTTGGTGGTCCTGCCCGACGATAAAGAGATTCTGGATCGGATTCTGCCACCAGTTACAGATGTCCCAACTAATTTAACCATATTCGTATTGCAATTGGGAGCCAAATCCCCTAAACTCACTAATGCTTCTTATAAATAATATTAAAAAAAATAATTCCTGTGATGTGAACACCGTAACGGAAACAAATGAAAAACACGCAATTTGCCTTTTTATCATCTTGTCCCCCCCACCCCCCCCAAAAAAAAATGAATAACTGATAAAAAAAAAAAAAAAAAAAAGCCTTACATACTACAAAAATAGTACCAAAACTAAAGTTTGTTACACAAAAAACAAGCCCAAGCCCCTCGGTCAGCTTTGTAGACCGAAATATAAAAAAGCTATGGTTGTCAGAAGCGATGCAAAGAAAATTTAGATTTTTCAAAAGGTTTAAGGTAGCAACACAGGGGGCGTGGCTTGGCAGCCAACGGGAATGGCCGCTTGAATCTCCGGCTACAGGACTTAGCAGCTATCGTGGTTCCCCTCTCACCCAGGCTCCTTACCGGGCTAATACTGTGCCCCACCATGCCCAGAGGCAAGCGGTCGTGCGCCAAGCAGAGCAAACTGGACTTCTTCCTGAATAAGGAAGCGGAGGCGTCCAGCGCAGGCCCGCTCCTTCAGTCCACCCCGCCATGCGCTTCTTCCTTTCCCCTGCAACCGGAGCGCGGGTCCTCGCTCTCTCAAAGCCCCCTACCCTCGGCGTTTATGCACACCCGCCGGGTCACCGGAGTGTGGCACTTCACAGGGGAGCTCACCTCTCCCTACACATGTGCACTCCAGACCCCTGCCATCTTCCCCTGACCCGGAGAGCCCGGATAAGCGGAGGCCTATGGCACACCATGAGGCACAAGATGGAGGAGGCTCCTGTCCGCCTGATGGCACCCACCAGACCTCTGCCCTCCTGCTCAGTTTTCCCACCTCTGAGCCTCAGGTAATCTCTTGAAAGAGATGCTCATTGCTTTTAGCACATCCTTGCACAAGGACTTTTCCTCCTTGATATCTCCATTGCAATCTTCTATCTCTAACCTTGATGCTAGAGTGCTGCTTGTGGAGACTAAGATGGGAAAGTTCGCAACCTCTCACAACCAACTGTTAGATAATCACGAAGACCTTTCAGCGGAGATTGAGAATATCAAAGATAAGCTGACTGACCTGGAAGACCGCTCACGGCGGAATAATATAAAACTTAGAGGGATCCCAGAAGAAGTTAGGCCCTCTGAGCTAATGTCTTACATTCAGGCGTTTTTACAGTCACTTCTGCCTTCCTTTCAAACTAGCGAGTTGATTATAGACCGGGCTCACAGGCTACCTAAACCAAAGCATCTTTCGAAGTCAGCCCCAAGAGACACTCTAGCCCGGATTAATTTCTTCCGTACCAAAGCAGCAGCTCTAACTGCATCACGTCAACTCTCTGAACGGCCACCACCGTATCAGTCGGTCAAGTTATTCACAGACCTGTCAGCAGCAACTCTACGACAAAGAAGGCTTTTAGCCCCAGTCACTGCAACCTTAAGAGAGCATGAAATTGCTTACGAATGGGGCTTCCCAGTGAAAATTAACCTCACTCACGGAGGTAAACAACACAGCATCACTTCGGTGGATCAAGGCCGTCGCCTGCTGGGAACTTGGAACATTCCACTCTCCTCTATGTCCGACCTGCGCTCTTCTTCTCCTCAAAATCTGACCTCAGAATGGCGTACAGTGGGAGCTAAGAGAGGCACCAAACATTAACTGCTATTACAAAGTGCTATGTTTCGGCAACACCCAGGACTCTTAACCAGTTTCCCCTGTTTACCAGTTTGATAACTATTTAGAGTGGTTAATCCCGCTCCAGTTTATTCTCTGTTTTACTAATGGTTCATTGCTTTTTCTCTGTTATGCGTTACTCTTTTTTGTGGGACACTGTCTTTACAACTTGTAATACTTCCAGTGGTAATATAGTGTGTGGGCAAGCATCTCCAACCCTGCAGTACCAGGCAACTGTCCTAAACTTTGTAATCCTCCCCTATGGTACTTAAATTAGCTTCGCTTAACACAAAAGGTCTGAACAGCCCTCAAAAAAAGAGCTTTCATGTGGTCCTAAACTATACAGATGAAAGCAGATATTCTCTGTATCCAAGAGTCCCACATTGTTAGTAAAGATGCCCATAGAATCTGTCACCATGCGTTTCCCTACATAGTGCAATCCCACTTTCGCAAGAAACAGAGGGGGGTTATACTTGCTGTTAAGAACACTGTAGCTTCCTCCTCATATTCTGTCACTTTAGATCTTAATGGCAGGTTTATAATTCAAGTCTGCACGGTTAACAATGTTCTCTAAACGCTAGTTGTAGTCCACCATTTGTGGTGATTTTAATTTGGTCCCTGACCCTGAAATGGATTCTACTGCCCCCACTAGAGGGCTATACCCATCCCTTGGAACTGTGCTAGTGTGTGAGGAGTTGTATGACATTTGGAGACTGCAGCATGCTTCTGAACGGGACTACTCTTTTTTCTCCTCTGTGCATAGGACCTATTCTCGCATCGACATGTTTTTAGTTGATAGATCATTGCTTCAACTATCCTCTCATACTCATATTGACTTAAGTGGTCTGATCATGCAGCCATATCCCTCACGATTCAGGAATCCTCTAGCTATAGGGAAACTCTATGGCGTTGTAGCCCCTATATTATCTCCAACCCTACTTATAAAACTGAACTGAAATGAGACCATTACTGAATACTTCCTTTTTAATAGTAATTCAGTGTCTAATCCCCACACTGTATGGAACGCACATAAGGCAATCGTTAGGGGTGTGTTCATCAAACTTGGCCATCAAGCAAAAAGACTTAGAGGACAGAAGGTACAGGATATTCTTTCTCAGCTATCACCATTGGAGGCATTAAATAAATCATCTTTCTCCCCTACTAGAGCGACACAGATTCACTCTCTCAGAACCCAACTTATGAAATGCCTTTTCTTTAAATACAAGTATAATCTACGGTCATTAAATTACTCACAGGATAACAAAGCCGGTAAACTGCTTGCCAGCCGCCTTAAACTTCGGACAGCTAAATCTAGGATTCCCTTTCTAGTCCATCCCTCCACAGGCCCTAAGATCTATAACCCAAAAACGATAGCAGATCAATTTGCTGACTACTACTCTGCACTTTATAATCTCAAGGACTCTACAGATGTTCATATAGCCTCTTCGGCAGAAGTAGATACCTTCTTGAATAAACTCAATCTCCCGTCTCTATCCCCTGAACAGAGCGATTTGTTGTCTAGACCCATAGAGTTAGCTGAAATTTCAAAAACCATCTCTTCCCTCCCCCTCTATAAATCTCCAGGCCCTGATGGGTTATCTAATATATATTACAAGACCTTTGTGGCTCATTTGTTACCTCATTTGATGGCGGTGTATAACTCGGCTTTCTATAAAGGTTGCTTTCCTGCTGAAGCTTTAGAAGCCACCATTGTCACCATCCCTAAGACAGGGAAACCTACTGATAGGCCACAGAACTTCAGGCCCATATCTTTCCTCAACACAGACCCGAAAATATATGCCAAAATTCTAGCCTCCAGACTGTCTAGCTTACTCCCCTCTCTAATAGCTCCAGATCAAACTGGTTTTATTAAAAGCCATCAAATTACTGATAAACACCCGTAGAGCCCTGGATCTTATCAATTTAATAAATCGTAGAGGCGATCAGGCCTTATTGGCGACGCTGGACGCTGAAAAGGCGTTTGACCGCCTGAACTGGTCATTCGCCTTCTCGGTTTTGAGAAAGATGGGTTTAGGTGGTCCTTTCTTGATAGCTATAAAAGCCTTCTATTCGAATCCCTCTGCGAGAGTCTTTGTCAATGGGGCCTATCTTCCCCCTTCCTGCTATCCAACGGCACTAGACAGGGCTGCCCCTTGTCGCCCTTGATTTTTATTTTAGCAATTGAGCCTCTGGCGCAAGCCATTAGAATTCACCCTCAAATCTCTGGTATTCAAGTAAGGGATACTAATCATTGCATTTCTCTATATGCTGATGATGTGCTTCTGACTCTTTCCTCCCCTATGACAACCCTGCCTGCAGCATTTTCTGTTATTAAAGAATTTGGACATCTGTCGTTTTACAAGGTTAATGAGGCAAAATCCCAAATTCTCCCCCTAAGTATCCCAAGTCCACTACTACTCTCACTAAAAAAGGATTTTCCATTTGACTGGCAAACTAAATGCATTAAATATTTGGGTATAGATATTCCATTGAGGATCTCAGACCTTTATGCTCTGAATTATCTTCCGCTCTTAGAGATGTTTAAACAGGACTTCACAACATATTGTAAACACGAAATATCCTGGGTGGGACGTATTGCAACATTTTTAAATGCGGATATTGCCTAAATTGCTCTTTGTATTTAGGAATGTCCCTGCCCGGGTCCCTAACCATTTTTTTAAGTCAGCTCAGAGTTTGTTGAACAAGTTTGTTTGGGCGAATTGTAGACCTAGAGTGGTCTCTTCCACCCTTTCCAGGGCCAAAACTGATGGAGGTCTCTGCCTCCCATATTGTCAGAATACTTTTTGGCGACCCAAGTACAAGTTCGTAAGAAATGGTGAGGAGGCGAATTAACCCAATGGGCTCAGATTGAATCTACACTTTCGCCTACTCACAACCTCAGAGCGTTGCTTATTGACTCGCTTACTGAATCTCCAGCCAAAGTCCCTCCCTGGTCCAGAGCTGCATTTGCCAGAAACAGATCTGAAACATTGGCGAGCTCATGGCCTTTGCTATATCGGCCAGTTATACAACCATAATGTTATAAAATCTTTCACATCCCTTCAAACTGAGTTCTCTATACCCAGGAGAGATTTTTTCAAAATACTTGCAAGTGCGCCATGTCTTACAAACCGCGATGCCATTCAAAGTAACTGCAAATGCATCTCTCTTTGAGATTTGGTCCACTCCCTCAATATCCAACTCAAATAGGGGCATTAAACCTTTGTACCTAGCTCTAGGCTCTAAAGGCACTTTCTCTAAAGCTGCCCCTCATCTTGCCTAGGATATAGAGCTACAAGTAGTTATTCCTAATGTAAATTGGTTGGCTTTGTTTAAATTTATCTCTTCCACATTCCGATGTGTTTCCTTATACGAAGCAGCAATTAAAACTTACTTGAGGTGGTATCTCACCCCTGATTGATTGAGCAGAATATATCCTGATACATCTCATCTTTGTTGGAGATAATGCGGTGGCAGAGGCACCCTCCTACAGTTATTATGGTCATACCCCTTAATTTCCCATTTGTGGGAGGAGATTTTCAATACAGCATCTAGATTCTGTGGTATTCATATTGAAAAATCGCCCTACTGGGCCTTGCTATTTATAGGAATGCATGCTACTCCAGCTCGATGCAGAATTCCGATAGCTTATCTGTTTCTGACAACAAAGTTGGTTCTTACTAGATATTGGAAATCTTGCACCATCCCTACAATAGCTGAGATTCTCTCTAAAGTTCAGACTAACTGTACATACGAGAAAATCTTGGCTTATAAAGACCATGCAGTGCATGAATATATTTTTCAATGGGGACTTTGGCTGGACTTTACTTCTCCTAACACGTCTCTTTTGCAGAAACTCTCCTTTTGATGTACTATGAGTCCTATACATGCCTATTTCCACTATCTGATGCATTCCAATTGTGTCACTCTGTTGTTTTTTCTTGAGTTTTGTGTTATTGGCC
Source organism: Rhinella marina (assembly GCA_900303285.1). NCBI lineage: Eukaryota > Metazoa > Chordata > Amphibia > Anura > Bufonidae > Rhinella > Rhinella marina. The sequence goes on from ONZH01007423.1 coordinate 90,244, forward strand.
CATAACTAGGCCTGTATTTTATTTTATTCTATTGCTGGTCGATTTATCAATAATGACAATTGTACCGCATCTCCCATTCTCTATACTTTAATGTATCTTTATTGTCATTCTCTATATACATTGACTATGTTATTTCTAAAATTAATAAAAACTTTGAAACAGAAAAGTAGTAACACAAAAAAAATAAATATTCAAGTTTAATATCACTGCATTTGTTTTGAGCCTCAGAATAAGGACATCAGGTGATTTTTAGTACATTGAATGCTTTGATGTTAAAACCCCAAAAATCTTGGGTGAATTCTGTTTTGTTTTTTTTTCCCAATTTTGCCACACAAAGAATTTTTTCTAATTCAAGACATGATAACTTAAACAGTGGCATTAGAAAATGCAACGTATCCTGCAAAAAATAAACCCTTATAGAGCTATGTGAACAGAAAAATAAAAAAGTTATGGCTATTGGAAAAAATCCAAAATGGAAAAAATGGAAATAGACCTGGTCTTTAAGAGGTTAAATTAAGTAGTGTTCAAATTCCAAGATGGAACTAAGGGGGATATTTATCAAACTGGCAAAGTATAACTGGCTTACTTGCCCACAGCAACCAATCAGATTCCACCTTTCATTTTTCACAGCTCTTTATGAAAATGAAAGGTGGAATTTGATAGGTTGCTATAGGCAACTAAGCCAGTTCTATTTTACACCAGTTTGACAAATCTCACCCCTAATTTTCAAATACAAGTTTTATTTTGTTAACTACTCTAAGGAATCTTACTACCATACAGTCTGCTGCTAGCTTTTTATTATAGTGACTACTAAGGGCAGAGACCTGAACTCTCAACATGTTTGGGCTTAATCTCTTCCCTAGGCCTTCCAGAAGTTCTAAGAGGGTAGGTATTTCTCATTATTAGAGATGAGCGAACGTGCTCGAAACGAGCACTGTACCGCTCGGCTCCCCTGGGCTCGCATGGGCGCAGGCAGCCGCTTCCGTCCTCCTCAGGAGGACGGAAACGGCTGCCTGCACCCATGTGAGCGCAGGGGAGCCGAGCGGTACAGTGCTCGTTTCGAGCACGTTCGCTCATCTCTACTCATTATCTGTCTTATTGTCACCTTCCTCATCTGAGATTTAAAAAACAAAAAAGAACTTTGTAGGGAAGAATCTATGCCTAAAAACCGCTTTGTCACTGACTGAGCACAGATTTCTGGAAATTTATGAAGAGTCTGGATTGTGAACTGTACCTGGGTCCCGAAATCCTATTTCATATTCTTGATTATCAACAGGTCATCTAAATATGGAATAATCAAAATTGAACTGAGTCTCAGATATGCTACTATTTCTGACATTACTTTTGTAAATAGTCTTGGGGCAGATGAAATCCTAAAAGGTAGACATCTAAACTAATAATGTATGATCTTCCCCTTGATCTTTACCTAAATCTTTAATATTGTTTATGTTTCAGGTGGATTGGTATATGGTAATATGCATCTTTTAGATCCAATGTCACCATCTTTGCCCTCTTTTCATATTAGACATTTTATTTTTGTCCATTCTGAATTTCCTGCGGATTAATTTTTGTTTAGATTTATGATGGTACAGAAACTGCCATTTTTTATTTTTTTTTTACAAGAAAGATTTGATTAAAACCCTAATCCCTGTTCCTTTTTTGGGACCTGGCAAATGACCTTGAATGCTCCATAAACCCTGATTTTAATCTTTTCTGTAGCTGAGATGGGATATTTGTTAATCAGAAATTTTTGAGGCAGAGGAATTCTATTTTGTTGCCCTTTGTTAGAATATTTATTACCCAGCGCGAGGATGCAATTTTTTCCCACTGATCTGCAAAGAGGGATAGCCTCCCCATTACCCTACCCTTCTGGTGTCATTGTTTGGAGGTTAAGGCTCAGTCATTAGAAGATCTAGAGAGAAAGGATCTATTTCTTTCACCTTTCTTGTAATTCCAACGACCGTGCCTACCCCTATCCTTGTTTCTCACATCCTGAAACTTAAACCTTTTTTGTTTGCGTTACTTTCTGACTTGATTCTTCCTCATCAGGAAACCCATGCTTCTTATCAGACGCCTTGTCTAAAATATTATCCAGACCATATCCAAAATAATAACTCTCCATGAAAAAGGAACTGAAATTAATTTTTGGATGCCAGGTCTCCCTGCCAGGAGTTTGATAAAACCACAATCCTAGCTGCCATCTTAGCTAACTCTGCAGAAGTGTCAGTAAGAAATCCTACTGCCATTTTCAATAACGGCAAAGATTCCAATGTTCTCTCGGGATATGGCTCTTAATGTGCAGTTCTAACTAATCCAGCCATAAAAAAGGCTCATTGCTACACACGTGGATGAAATATTTGGCCACTTCCCAGGTTTTTTTTTTGTTTTTTTTTAAAGAAAACCTTCTGCCTGGCGGTCCATTGGATCTCATTGGCATCTTCAAAGGGCGTGATGTCTTTTTAGCAATTTTTGCTACAGAAACATCCACTTTAGGAACTAAGTCCAATTTATTGGTGTCATCCTCACTAAAAGGACATCTTTTTAACCCTTTTATCCAGCCTAGCCCATTCATTTATCATACCTTTTATATTATCGTGGGGCAAGTAGACTTTTTTGTTTAATAACGCGTGCCTCAAACAATTCATCCTGTATACTTTTGCTTCTCTTATTCAATGCCATAGTACTCCTAATGACATTGAGGAACATATTAAGGCCATCACAGGAAAAATACATCTTTTTTCTCTTCATCCGAGGATGAATTTGCAGCCGTTTATTCGCCCTCTTCTCTGTCATCAACATCAGATATGTCAGAGGAGGAACCAGAGTCGGACACTACAGCATGTTTTCTGCCTTGGCTTTACGTCCAAGAGCTGGGTGAGCAGATATGGAGTAATGAATCTCATTTTTCACCATAGATTTAATATCCTGCATAAGTAAGAAAGACTCATCTTTAATTAACTTAGTGATGCATTCTTGGCATAGAGAGGACTAGGGCAAATAAAAGGTATGTTATATCATTTTCAAAAAAACCTGCAAATTCCGGCAAGTTTGGCTCATATTTTCTCAGCTCATGTTGTAATTTTTGAACTTCACAAGAGTTTAAAAAAAAAATAAAATAAAACCAGATTTATTTAAACTAAGAAAATAAATACCTACCGAAGATGTTCATACTTCCAAACACCTTCATCCTGACCTTCAGGAGGTTCTAAAATTTTATCAGTGTTGGAACAATCGGTTCTTATATTCTGTTGAATATACTGCAAAATAAATAAATTAAAATAGCATTAGGGGCACGAAAATTTGAGTATTTGAATTGATTTTTGGAGACAGAACAAATAGTGGTTTACCATCCTTTTTCTTATATTCAGCATTGGACAATTATTTTTTCCCCTAATACGGAGCAACTGGTATCTACTTGATTAGGGATTTTTCATATCTAACACTCAATAGTATGAGTTAGACTTGATAGCCATAGGTCTTTTCAGCCTAAGCCTAAGGCTCTCGTATACAGAGTATTGCCAGCTGGCACCGTCGTTTTCCTGCGCAACTAGCTTCAAGCTCTCTCCCAATAGATGATGTTCTGTGCTGTATAATTATATTCTAAGACTTATTTAAAGTCCTGTTAGCAACTTTAAGAAACAAAAACACATTTTCTTTCAAATAGTATCATGTCCTAAACCTGGAATCTATACGGCTTGAATACAGGAAACAGTTTAATATCGTAAATGTCAGGCACCAGACAATATCAATAATGTTTAAAATCTTCATTGTCTATTGCCAAAGACCGTTACAATTATGGTTCTAGATATAAAGACGAGTATATTAACTTAAAGGGGTTGTCGGGGCTTTTAAAGGGGTATTCCGGTTACCATAAATATAACTTATGTTTTAGACTAACTCATCATCAATCATTACCTAATATAATGTCACTTTCACATATTTACCGTTAAGTAGTTATAAAGTAGTTTCTTCCTTACTACCCACTGTGTTTCCTCATGAGTTACCATGGCAACGACCTGTAGTTCTGAGCCTTTGTCAGGTCAGGCATGCTCAGGGTGTTGCTATCAGTTCTGTAGCTAAATGTCATTGTGCTGCTGATTACTAGAGTAGAGGGGGCGTGTCTGCACTGGAATGTCAGGCAGACAATCAGTGAACAGCAACACTCATGAACAAGCACAAACTCACAGCAGGAAAGCTAGGGATTGTAGTTTTGTGAGGGAAGATCAGGAGCCATGACACTCTCAGTGTGTTGCAGGCTCACACAGGAGCTGGATAAATGGATTTCAGGGTAAATTGAAGCTCTGATCATATGTATAGGTATGGGTTCAGGTTGGGTCACAGCTTGCAGCCTTAAAGGGTTTCTGTCACCAGTTTTTTCGGTATGAATCAGGCTGACATTAGAGATGTGCTAATGTCACCTGATTCCAAATATATATCTGTTTTATTTACTGGTGCCCCCATTTTTATATAAAATGAACTTTTATTTTATGCTAATAAGGCTCCTAGGTGCAAGGGGCGTTACCTCTGCTCCTAGAGGCTCTGTTGATTGACAGGACCAGGCAGAGAAGAAACACTCCATTCACCATAGCTTGCAAGGACCTTCAATGTTGTCATGACCATGTGATCAGTCACATGGTTTAGGAGGAGGCAGGCTGTTTGTGTGATCCTAACCATGTGACTGATCACATGGTCATGACATCATTGAAGGTCCTTAAAAGCTATGGTGAATGGAGTGTTTCTTCTCTGCCTGGTCCTGTCAATCAACAGAGCCTCTAGGAGCAGAGGTAACGCCCCTTGCACCTAGGAGCCTTATTAGCATAAAATAAAAGTTCATTTTATATAAAAATGGGGGCACCAGTAAATAAAACAGATATATATTTGGAATCAGGTGACATTAGCACATCTCTAATGTCAGCCTGATTCATACCGAAAAAACTGGTGACAGAAACCCTTTAATGCAGTTTTTTCAAAAATTAAGTTACTTTACCGGAATACCCCTTTAATAGTGTTGACCTATCCTCAGGATAGGTCATGAATATCAGATTGGCGGGGGTCCGAGACCTAGCACCCCGCTGATCAGCTGTATGAGGAGACATCAAGTGCAGTGCGCACATGCCATCTCCCGTATCTCTTTCTGCTCTGCTGCTGCTTTGCCATAGACATAGCAGTGGTGAGCAGGAAGAGAAAAGGCACGTGCGCACTCCACATGAGGTCTCCGCATACAGTTGATCAGTAGGGGTGCTGGGTGTCGGACTCCCGCCAATCTTATTTTGATGACCTATCCTAACATTTACAGTTTGGGGTTGAGGTGGCTTTTCTAAATCCTCTTATGCTCTTGAGCCCAGAGCGAGTAGAAGGGCTCTTTTTTGCTTTAGTTACAAAATCCTCTGACATAGAAAGCAAGCCACAACTGTAGTTTGTCAAGAGTTAAAATTCTGGAGAGATCAGACATATTATTGGCTGGGAAAACAAGATCTTGTTGAATCTGGAAGAGTGTCTAGACTCAAAAAGACTGCAATTATGGGCCACATTTATTAAGATCATCATTTTAGACGCCAATCAAAGATGGAGGAGGATCTGCCAAAGTTAAAGGGGTTGTCCCATGAAAAATATTCTACAGTTTTCAAACCAGCACCTGGATCTGAATACTTTTGTAATTGCATGCCATTAAAAATTTTGATTAGCTGCTGAGTTATTCAATAAAATGTATCTCTATAGGACCACTTAATTTCTTATTTCTTTGACCTATTCACTGAGCAGGTCGCACATGCTCAGTTTCAACTTTTAACTGCCTCCTGAGCTGTGATAGGGAGAGCTGAGACACGCCTCCTTAGCTGCAGCAGAAAATACACTCCCCTGAGCTGTCAGCTTGATATAAATGTAGGAGAGCAATGGATGGGGAGATCTCTGGAGCCATGTGAGGTACAGGGCTGGTTCTAGCTTTGTTAGAAAGAGGTTGTCATGTACTATAGGATGTCTGATTTTCATTTTTTACATTATTCGTGGGATAACCCCTTTAAGAAGAGGCGCAGGCCTCTCTATAACCTCGGCATATCGAGCGCCAGTTCTAAATGTAAGACAGCTTCCGAGCGGTCTTTTAGACCTTTTTCTGTGATTAAAACAGACATAGAAAGTGAGAAACGAGACTTCCGCTATTATTTCTTAATATTTGTGGAGGCCCCAAAACATTGGGAAACAGCAAAGAGAACACACAAACTGCTCCAGTACAACAATGGCTGGGTGCAGCCAGTATACCTCTCTACTCTGGCCAAGGTACGGACAAGTCCTGTGGGATCCATGCCTGGTTCATTTTAATAAATGTGAGCTTGTTCACGTTGGCTGTGGACAGGCGGATGCACCTGTCAGTGATCAACCGACATGCCGTGCTAAACACGTTGGGACATTACACTTGCCGCAGGGCAGGCCAGCACCTCCAAGGCGTAAAGGGCAAGCTCAAGCCACATGTGTAATTTGGAGACCCAGAAGTTAAATGGGGCAGACCCATCAGTCACTGCGTACAGATGGGTGGACACGTATTGTTCCACCATGTTGCTGAAATGCTGCCTCTTGCTAAGATGGTCCATATCAGATGGTGGTGCTGGATATTGTCGTGGTGTCGACGAAGCTTTTCCACATCTCGGCGATGCTAACCCTTCCCTTCTGAGGTGCCAATGGTGCCCCTGTTGCGTTTGCGACTTCCTTCTCCTCCTCTGTCTCCGCCTCGTGCTTCCACTGAGCCCCGCTGTCAAGTGGGAATGCCATCAGCAGTGCCTCTACAGAAGTAAGGACATGTTGTCCTTGTAGCACGGATGCAGCAGGGTGGCCACCCAGTAATCAGAGTGGTAAGAATGAGAGCAACTCGACGGTCGTTGCACAGGCACTGCAGCATGTAGTCGCTCATATGTGCCAGGCTGCCCAGAGGCAACGACAAGCTGTCCTCGGTAGGAGGTGTATCGTCTGTGTTCTCTGTATCCCCCCAGCCACGCTCCAGTGATGTCCGTGAGCTGATTTGGATGCCACCCTGCTGTGAACGGGTATCCGAATCCTCATCATAATCCTCCAAAACTGACTTGGCTGGACAGTTGGGTACCTGACCGCTGTTGGTGCAGGAACCCACCCCCTCTGAGCCACCTGTGGACAACTGGCCTGATAATCGTGGGAGTGATCTTTGTTCTTCTTCCTGCGCCACATCCTCATCCATCAGCACCTGAAGCGTTTTTTCAAGGAGACAAAAGTGGAATAGTAAGGCCGACGATG
>ONZH01007423.1:110000-167251 GCA_900303285.1 Rhinella marina
ATACACACATAGTGCATCCCACAACTTGTTATGCATTTTTTCCAGATTGCTTTTAGGGGCCAGAGCCTTTTAATTTTTTTTTGTTGACCGAGCTATGTGAGGTTTTGTTTTTTGCGGGAGAAACTATATTTTTGGACCATTTTGGGGGTACATATGACATCACTTTTTTATACCATTTTTGGGAGGTGAAGTGGGCAAAAATTGCAATTCTGTCAGTGTTTTTAATTTTCATTTTTTATGAGCTTCTCCATGCAGTATATATTATATGATAACTTTATTCTGTAGGTTGATGCAGTAATGGTGATACCACATTTATAGTTTTCCTCATCTGTTTCAGCATAAAATAATTATTAAAAGTTATATTTTGTATCACCACATACTAACATTCATAACATGTTCACTTTTCTGCCAACGTAGCTGGGTGCTTGTTTTTTGCGCGACGGATTGCAGTTTTTACTGGTACCATTTTGGGTTATATATAACTTTTTTGATCACTTTTTATACCATTTTTGGATGGTCAGATGGGCAAAAATTGCAATTCCATCACGGTTTTTCTTTTTATGGCGTTCACCTTGCGGGATAAGTAACGATTGTTTTATAGATCAGGTCGTTACAGATGCAGCAATGCACCTCATGTGTTGTTTCAGGCTTTGGGAACATGGTAAGCCATGAGGCTTTTGTAAGGCCTCTGGCTGCGGTAACCTTAGGGACACTGCCACGGCAGCTCAGCAGCCCGATGGGAGAGGGAGGGCTGATGGGAGAGGGAGCTCCCTCGCTCTGTTAACCCCTTCCATACAGTGCTCTCTACAGACCACACAATGGAAGGGGTTAAACAGCCAATATCGGTGCCAGCACTGAAGTCGGCCGTCGCAGCAGAGTATCAGATGTCTGAAAAAGATTGGGTGCCCGATTGGGCACATGCAGCTCTGCCATCCTGATCGGGGACATTGGGGGCTGCATGGCCCCCATAGGTGCACATTTAGGGCAGTAAGGGGTCCATGAGGACACTTCTACAAGTTAAGTCACTGTGGGGATCAGAACCAGAAACCAGCATTACAATCCTCTGATTTGGCTAGTATGTAAAGATAGTGACGCATATCCTTTTTTCTAATCTGTTATTATTTTCAGATTGCAGTTTTATTTATTCTGTTTGCTGAGCATGATTATGGGGAGGTCATCTTGCTTGTGCTGTTCTTAACAGCATTTAGAAAGCATTAAAATTGCTTTATGGCAGCCACATGGGCCATAGACACAATGGTCTGGAGGGGACATCATTACAGGCATGATTAGAATGAGCGATGAGCAGAAAAACTGCAGTAAAGTGATCTGTCTACAGATCAAAAAGTGGCACTTATTAGCCTAAGTGGTCAGTGCAAAAACTGCAGGATTTTATGTTTTTTTTTTTTGTTTAATTTACATATTTACACAGAAAATAAAAAACATCAAACATTCTTTGAGAAAACGTTAACTATAAAATGTGATAACAATAGATACATTTTCTGATGAAACATTCTTTTTAACAACCTTCCTAATATAAATTTTAAAAGTGCCAATTTATGGGTGGTTTTAATATACTGGCGCTCCTCAAAGCCACTTTAGACCTGAATTAAGGCTGTTTAACATGATCGCGTTCATTCCGGAAATCACGCTCTGTGACGGAGCATGATCCTCCATTTTGGACACTGATCATCTTGTAGGCAATATATTATACTGATTTCTAATGCTGTGTTCCTCTGCATGACCTTATTGCTACAAAATCACAGTGACAGCTTTATGTCTGTAGCATTATAAGTCAGCATAATGCCCTGTGCAAGACAAGCAGCGTCCAGAACGGAGGATCACACACACGGAGCGTGATGGCCGGACTGCACACACTCACATGAAAGAGCCTTTAGGCTGTGTTCACATCTCTGATGCCAGCTGCCAGATCACCGCTAGACTCCATTAAAGCCAGTAGGGATGCGGCATTGATTTGTTGAATCTGGCAATGCCGGCAGCCAAAGACATGTTTCCTCAGCTGACATAACCCTGAGTATATCATTCTGACATTAAATTTTCCTGACAAGTTTCTTAGTGGAACACGCTCAATTTTTTTTTTTTTAACAAATATACGAAACATAATGACAATTTTATAAAATGTGCCATTTTCAAAATGAGAATTTTTATGCATTTGAAGGATCAATATTACGTTTTGTAAATGTCTTCATAATATAGTTAGCACAGATAAAATATTAATAACTAACGTTGCTATAATGTATGAATAAACATTATTTATAAAAAAAAATAAAAAATAAAAAAAAAAATTCATCAAGAAATAAAAATATAAATATAAGTGGAGGGCTTTTCCCCAGGACACATCACGGTACTGGTACAAACATGGTCTAATATAATACCAAATAACTCAAATCCCTATTTAGACCTCTAAGCACTTCTGTTAAATATTTGAAGATTTTCTTGACTTTGAGACATTTGTGAAATGAAATCCCCCTCTCCAATTCCGTTTGATGGATTGCAGGACTAAAAAGGCGAGTACTGCTGGAATGAAAATGTTATAATTCTTAAAAGTGGCAGGACAGGGAATGTGTTTTCATATTCATTCATAATATTGTATATGTGTTCTGGTATTCTCTTTTTATAGTGTACAGGTTGTCCTACTAATGTTGATTGATAGTACTACTTTTTTTTGACATTTGGAATACGAATGGGGTTTTTTCTTCCGAACTGGTTCATGCCATTAACCCTTTTGGTGCAATTACTGCATTTATATATCGCAATAGAGATCTAAAGGGGTTGTGAAAGAATTTTGGGGGGGAGGGGGTGCAATTCCCCCCCCCCAGTTGGCCAGACCTGTAAAGGAAAGACAACGTACCTGCTCCATGATGCTGGCTCCCAGTTTAAAAGTTCTATTTATATGCCAGAATCACCTCCACTGTATGGGGACGAGCAATAGCTACTGCTATAACTAGTCTTCATAACTATTCAGGGGTACATTCATTAAGACTAGCGAATTATACGCTAGTCTTGATCCAACTGCGCTGCCGGTGGATGCACCAAAGTTATGTAGAGGAGTAAGGGGTTGGGGCAGCCAATCGTCTGCAATGCTAAGGAGGCTCGTCCTGGGAGCAGGGAAGCAGAAGGGACACGGGTGCTGTGGAGCAGGGCAAGTACAACCTATACGAGGTGCCTGGCCATTAGGGGGTCATTATAGGGGTTGGATAACCCCCTTAACGACGTTTTCCACGCCATAAACTAGTGAGGAAAGTGATGAATGAGACTGGCCGGTCCTCTTTCCCACCCACACCAAGCCTTTTTCCACCACTTTGAAAAAATGTTTTTATTTTTCGATTTGCAAAAAAAAATAAAAATCTTTCACCTAATTCTGTCAAAAGCAGGTGTAAATCAATATATAAACCTGAGTGTATGTATATGTGTATGTATGTATGTCCACTAAAGGAATCCGCACCGTCGCAGCTACAATGACAAAATTTGGCACACAAGTATATCAGGTGTCCGGGAAGGTTTTAGAACGGGTGTCAGCTCTCCAGGACGTACCGTTTCTGAGATATTCCCAAAAAATGCATTAGCCAATAGAAGCCTGGTCACACGACCCTTATCAGCCAATAGAAGCTTGCAGGCTGTTTGTCTCCACACACACTATTTAATACCATGTTTCCACAACAACCCAGCCTTTTTCCTTTACTGCTGTAGGTCTGCTTTAAAGGGGCAGAGCGCTGTGGATGACACTGTTAAAGGGTTATTCCGGTTACCATAAATATAACTTATGTTTTAGACTAATTCATCATCAATCATTACTTAATATAATGTAAATTTCACATATTTACCGTTCAGTAGTAATAAAAAAATGTATTCTTCCACTGCTACCCACTGTGTTTCTCCTTAATTACCATGGCATCAACCTGTAATTCAGGCCACCCTCAAAAGAAGGACTTCAAAGCCCCACGCCCAGGTCCCGCTAAGCCACGCCCCCAACTTGGTCAGGCCACGCCCTCTTCCACTCTGCAGTCGACGGGGATTGAAAAAATGAAGAGAAAAATCAACTTCTGTCAGCTGCAGGGGTGGGAGGGAGGGTGAATTTCTCCCTGAAGCTCATGCTCAGGACTGCACAGTGCTGCTGTCTGAGAGTGAGCCGTTCAAAAGGACATCCCTGTGTCCGTCCAGGCCCTGTGCCGGATGGAGGACAGGGAGTATGAAAGCCGGACTGTCCGGCCTAAAACCGGACCTCTGGCCACCCTAGGGGCAGGCTGATGTTATGTTGGCCAGATGTCCGGTTTTAGGCTGGACGGTACGGTTTTCTGGCTCCCTGTCCTCCGTCCGGCACAGTGCCTGGATGGACGCAGGGATGTCCACCCTTTCAGTAGCTCACGCTCAGGCAGCTTCTCCTCAGTGTCTTCATGGAGCCAGGGGGCGTGGCCGGTGAGGTCCAGCTTTCTAGGGGTGAAGACACCCCCACCCTAGCTGCTGTGGCGGTCACTGTTAAAGGGGTGGGCACTGTAGAGGTCACTCTCGATATCCTTTAACGACACACACACACACAAACATTAAATGAAATAGATGAAATATACCCGGGCGAAGCAGGGTCCTTCAGCTAGTCAGATAATAAATGACTGCCTCAGTGCTTCTGGGCAGCAGATCACAATTTAAAACAGCGGTTTCATTTCACTGGATTTCAACCATTTCGCTTGTTCATCAGGTGATCTGTAGAACTTTACATGGGCCATTCATACTAACATTCATTCCTTATAAAGGGCCCGACAATTGCTCTCTGTAAACCTGCCATTACTTAATCAATAAAAAAATAAAGTATGTCTCCTACAATGTGAAATGTCATCAGCATCCAAAAATATGTAATATGTTTATTAGCTCACTATTTACCAATCTTGCCTTACCTGTTGAACAGCAAGTGTACTGTCCATTTCCTCGAAAGATTCATCTGGCCAGTTGTAGAAATCCTAAAAACAAAATATAAAAAAAAATATATCACAAAAGGGAGAAATATGTTCTAGGTTTAGAATCTTTCAGGTAATTTCTTGAATTAACCCCTTCCCGACCAGCGCCGTAGTACTACGGTGCGCTGATCGGGCGGGTGCAGGAGCTGCGCCCGCCCGATCAGCTGCGGGAGCCCGGCTGTTCCCAGTAGCCGGACCCCTGCTGCGTACGCCGCATCGGGTGTATTAACCCTTCATGTGCCGCGGTCAGCGCTGACCGCGGCACATGCGATGCGGGCGGAAGGGGTGTCCATCGGGTCCCCGTGCTGCTGTGACGGGGACCCGATGCCTTCCTTAGGCATCCGGCTGCTATCTATGGAAGCCTGTGAGATCCAGCCCACTGGATCTCACAGGCAGTAAGCTGGAAGTGTATTACTGTGTGTAATACACTTCCAGCCAATGCATTACAATACAGAAGTATTGTAATGCATTGTAAAGGGGATCAGACCCCAAAAGTTAAAAAAGTGTAAAAAAAAGAGAGTGAAAAAAGTAAAAAAAAAAAAAAAGGGATTTACAAAAAAAGTTTCAAGTTCCAAAAAAAAAAAGAAAAAAAAAAAAAAGCGTCCTTTTCACAAAATATAAAAACAGCCTTTTTTTGGTCAGCTTCCCTTACAAAAAGTATAATAGCAGGCGATCAAAAAGGCGTATTTACCCCAAAATGGTACCAAACAAACCGTCATCTCGTCCCGCAGAAATGTAGACCCTACCTGAGACAATCGCCCCCCAAAAAAATAAAAAATATGGCTCTCAGAAAATATCAACACAAAAAAAGATTTTATTCTGTTCAAAAATGCATCTAATGTGTAAAACTTTCCAAAAATAAAAATGTTTGACATATTGGGTATCGCCGCGTCCGTAACAACCTGCTCTATAAAAATATTACATGAGATGGCCCCCCAGGTGAATGCTGTAAAAAAAAAAAACAAAAAAAAAAAACACTATGCCATAACAGCCATTTTTTTTCACCTTGCCTCACAAAAAGTGTAATAGCAGGCGATCAAAAAGTCTTATATACCCCAAAATGGTACCAATGAAAACGTCACCTCATCCCGCAAAAAATGAGCCCCCACATAAGACAATAACTCAAAAAAATAAAAATCAATGGCTCCCGCAAACCAATCCATCAAAATCTGTGCTGCAAAATCCATATGGCGCTGTGGAGTTTACCACCACATATGGGGTGTTGCCGTATTCAGGAGAAAAATCGGGAACAAATTATGGGGTGCTTTTCTCCTGTTAACCCTTGTGAAAATGAAAAATTTGGGGCTAAAGCAACATTTTATTGGAAGAAATGAAACTTTTCATTTTCACAGACAAGTGTTTCCAAATTCCATAAAACACTTAGGGGGTCAAAGTGGCCAGTACCCCCCTTAATATATTCTTTGAAGGGTGTAGTTTCCAAAATGGGGTCACTTTTTGAGGGTTTCCGCTGTAGGGGTACGTCAGGGTCTCTCAATTACAAAATGGTGCCTAAAAACCGTTCTAGCAAAATCTGCCTCCAAAATCCGTATGGCGCTCCTTTCCTTCTGACCACTGCCACAAACCCATAGAGACGTTTACCACCACATATGGGGTATTTCTGTAAACTGCAGAATCAGAGTAATGTATATTGAGGTTTAGTTTGCTGTTAACCTTTGCTGTTTTGCAAGAAAAAAATTATTAACATGAATAATCTACCAAAAAAGTGAAATTTTGAAATTTCACCTCCATTTTCCATTAATTCTTGTGGAACACCTCAAGGGTTAAAGTTTGTAACAGCAGTTTTTTAGAATTTGAGGGGTGTAGTTTCTAAAATGGGGTCATTTATGGGTGGTTTCCATTACGTAAGCCACTCAAATCACTTTATATCTGAATTGGTGCTTAAAAAAATGGTTTTGGAAATTTTGTTGAAAATTTGAAAAATGGCTTCTAAACTTCTAAGCCTTCTAACGTCCCAAAAAAGTAAAAGTACATTTATAAAATGATGCCAACATAAAGAAGACATATGGGGAATGTAAAATAATAACTATTTTTGGAGGTATTAGTATATATTTTGAAAGTAGAGAAATTGAAATTTGGAAATTTTTCCAAATTTTTGATAAATTTGGTATTTTTTTATAAATAAAAATGAAATATTTTGCCACAAATTTACTACTGTCGTGAAGCACAATATGTGAAGAGAAAACAATCTCAGAATGGCTTGGATAAGTAAAAGCGTTCCAAAGTTATTACCACATAAAGTGACATATGTCAGATTTGCAAAAAATGGCCTGGTCAGGAAGGTGAAAACAGGCCCGGGGTTGAAGGGGTTAACACAACACCATATTCCTTGCACTTACATGTGCTATACAAATTAAAGAAACCTGCTGCTCCCTTTCATCAGCCATTACAAGTTATAAAGAAGCTAAACATTCCTCAATACTATTTCTAACAGCAAATTTAGAAAGATAGCTGTCCCTTTCATCACTCTTTTATCTTACAAATCTTGAAATGGATCTCTTTAAAAGGGGTTGTCTGGGCTTTTAACATTGATGACCTATCCTCAGGATAGGTAGTTAATATCAGATCAGCGAGGTTGCAACACCCAAGCTGTAAGAGGAGAAGGTGCACACAGTAGTCACGTGCAGTCTCCCTTCTCTCTTCCTGTTCACCACTGCTGACTATCACAAAGCAGTGAACAGGGAGAAAGAAGGGAGACGACATGTGCGCACTGCGTGCACCGAACTCTTAACATAGCTGATTGGCGGGGGTCCGGGGTGTCGCAACCTTGCCGATCGGATATTGGGAGATTTATCAAAACTGGTGTAAAGTAGAACTGGCTTAGTTGCCAA
Organism: Rhinella marina; assembly: GCA_900303285.1. Classification (NCBI taxonomy): domain Eukaryota; kingdom Metazoa; phylum Chordata; class Amphibia; order Anura; family Bufonidae; genus Rhinella; species Rhinella marina. Next base: position 117,817 of record ONZH01007423.1, read on the forward strand.
TAGCAACCAATCAGATTCCTCCTTTCATTTTCCAATGCAGCTATGAAAAATTAAAGGTGAAATCTGATTGGTTGCTATGTGCAACTAAGCCGGTTCTACTTTACACCATTTTGATAAATATATAAATATACCGTATTTTTCGCCCTATAAGACGCATTTCCCCCCCCCCCCCAAAAGTGGGGGGAAAATGTCTCTGCGTCTTATGGGCCCAATGCCATAATGGAAGCGCTCATTAGCACTGGAGGACCAGGAGGCGATGAAGGAGCTGTACTTACTGCTTCCTGGTCCTCCGCTCGGCTGTCGGCTGTGCAACGCTGCGCACAGCGCGAGGGCTCCCTGCGACCTCACGCTGTGCGCGTCAGATCACAGCACAGCCGAAGGAGGTGGAGGAAGCAGAGCACGGGCAGAGGAGTGGCAGCGTCCAGGAACAGGAGAGGTAAGTGCTTTACTTTATATTCTCTGCGGCTGGGGACTGGCTGATACAGGTGGCATTGGGGGCTGATATTGGGGGCTGATGGAGGCATGGGGATGATACAGGCATTGGGGGCTCATATTAGCGGCTGATATTGGAGGCATTGGGGGCTCTTAGCTGAGATCTGATTGGGGGTTATTCACATTGGGGTCTGATCTGAGGTCTTATTGGGGTTCTGATTGGGACTGTGAGCTGAGGTCTGGTGAAAAATATTTTTTCTTATTGTCCTCCTGTAAAACCTAGGTGCGAAAAATACGGTATACAGTACAGACCAAAAGTTTGGACACCTTCTCATTCAAAGAGTTTTCTGTATTTTCATGACTATGAAAATTGTAGATTCACACTGAAGGCATCAAAACTATGAATTAACACATGTGGAATTATATACTTAACAAAAAAGTGTGAAACAACTGAAAATATGTCTTATATTCTAGGTTCTTCAAAGTAGCCACCTTTTGCTTTGATTACTGCTTTGCACACTCTTGGCATTCTCTTGATGAGCTTCAAGAGGTAGTCACCTGAAATGGTATTCCAACAGTCTTGAAGGAGTTCCCAGAGATGCTTAGCACTTGTTGGCCCTTTTGCCATCACTCTGCGGTCCAGCTCACCCCAAACCATCTCGATTGGGTTCAGGTCTGGTGACTGTGGAGGCCAGGTCATCTGGCGTAGCACCCCATCACTCTCCTTCTTGGTCAAATAGCCCTTACGGTTAATACGGACACGGCGATACCTAATATGTCTACTTTTCTTTTTACAATTTTTTTAAACTTATTTTGGGAAAATGGCGCTTTTTTATTTTACTTGAAATTATTATTTTTTTTTAACTTTATTTATTTAACTTTTTACCACTTTTTTTTTTTTACTTTTGGGGGTCAAATCCCCTTTACAATACATTACAATACTTCTATTAGTCACAGTAATACACTTACAGCCTTCCATAGATGGCAGCCGGATGTCTAAGGAAGGCATCGGGCTGCCATCTAAGCAATCGGGGCCCCGTCACAGCATCGCGGGGACCTGATGGACTCCCCTGCACGCCGCACACATCGCATATGCCGCAGTCAGCGCTGACCGCGGCGCATGAAGGGTTAATGCGCCGGCATCGGTATTTTCACTGATGCCGGCGCATACAGCAGGGGTCCGGCTACTGGACACAGCCGGTCCCCCGCAGCTGATCGGGCGGGCGCAGCTCCTGCACCAGCCCGATCAGCGCGCTGGCCATTAAGACACTTCTATCGGGTGACCTTGGGGGCCATTCAACTGCTATACGATGATGTGTTTCCCTCTTTATGCACTGAAGCTGGCACGTTCCCTGAGTTTTTCCAGCAAGATGGTGCACCACCACATTATGGGTGTCGGGTCCGAGCGTTCCTAGATGAACAATTTCCTGGAAACTGGATTGGTCGTCGTGGGCCAGTTGAATGGCCCCCAAGGTCTCCCGATCTGAACCCCCTTAGACTTTTATCTTTGGGGTCATCTGAAGGCAATTGTCTATCCGGTGAAGATAAGAGATGTGCAGCACCTGAAACTACGGATACTGGAAGCCTGTGCTAGCATTTCTTCTGCGGTGTTGCTATCAGTGTGTGAAGAGTGGTAGAAGAGGGTTGCATTGACAATCCAAAACAATGGGCAGCACTTTGAACACATTTTATAAGTGGTCAGAAACTTGTAAATAACCCATGAAAGAATAAAGTTACGTTAAAACCAAGCACACCATTGTTTTTCTTGTGAAATTCTCAATAACCCTGTATATATAATCTTGTAATCCCTTGGGAACCCCATCGATCACTAAAACGAGGATCCCGAGTCTCCCATTGGACTTGAATGATTGAGCATGCATCCTGTCTGTCTAGCCGAGTACAGAGTAAAGAAACTGTGCGTGCCGTTCCTGTATGTAAACAACTGTATTGGCATTCCTTTAGCTTGTTCAGCAGCTAAAAAATAAGATCATTGAGAATAGACTTAGTATAGAAAATAATAAAAATTTTAATTTAGGCCAAATTGCCCAGTTCTACCCATAAAAATGTATATAAATTGTTTTTTATTTTAGACCATTTGCAAGGGCTGCCAAAGTTTTTATTTAATTTTAAAAGGGCTCGTCTCACTTGAACAAATGGCATTTATCATGTATACAAAGTTAAATGAGTTTGACACCTTTTCATTACTGATTATCCATCTTTTGGCGCGGGTCAGACACCTGGGAACCCTGACGATCAACTATTTGAGAAGGCAGTGGCGCTCTCAGTAGCCTTCTCGCCATTTCCCTCAGGTCTAATAACTTCACGGCTATTTCACTGGCTTCGGCATGTCTCTGCATTGAATGCATTGTGTCAACTTTGTGTACATGATAAATTCCATTTGCTGAAGTGGGACAACCAAGGATATGGACACCTTTTGTTAAAAAAAAAAATTATTTTTTTTTTACATTAATTCATTTTATGAAGAAAATAATTTCTCCCCAGTGGCAGGAGCTTAATCGGGAGTAATTGAAAATACACACACTGCAGTACACTATACAGTGTAAGTTGCAGTGTATGGTCAATGCATCAGACCAACTGGATCTACAAGAAGTGGGTCTGGGTAAAAAAAAAAACAATTTATATATATATATATATATATATATATATATATATATATATATATATATACACACACACATACACACACACACATACATACATATATACATACACACACAGTGGGGGGGGGGGGGGTTGAGTATTTACCGTATTTTTCGCCCTATAAGACGCACCTGCGTTTTAGAGGAGGATAATAAGAAAAAGATATTTTTCATCAGACCAGCAATCAGAACCTCAATGTTAATCAGACCTCAGCTGACAGCCCCAATAAGACCTCAGATCAGACCTCCATGAGAATGACCCCCAATCAGACTTCAGATAAGAGCCCCATGCCTTTTAACAGCCTCCATATGCCTCAAATCAGCCCCCTACATGCCTCTCACCAGCCCCCATTGCCACTTAGCAGCAGGGTTGCCAACCTTCCTTTTAAATTTTTCTGGACAACTGAACCAAAATTTACGGACGGCCCAAAATTTTTACGGACATATGCCACACCCCCTTTTTAGAGGACACGCCCCCAGAATAAAGAGGATTGTTCAGTAGTTAAAAATAAAATATGGCATATGGAAAAGAAATCAACAGTTTTCAGCTGTTACATCCCTGCCATTGAGTGCGTTGTTTATATGGCTGCAGTGATGATGCCTGTGACACGCTGGACTTTGTTTACATTGCAGCAGCAATGATGCCAGAAAGACTGACAGGGATGTAATGGGCGAGTGTGCACATCTGTCATAGTGCTGGTGATGTGCACACTGATGTGCAGGTGTATGGCATGTGCCCACTGCAGCCAGTTCTCAGCATTAGCTCACTGATTGGTGATTGGCTGCAGCAGTAACATACCATATACCGGCAAGTCCTTGCTGAAGATATAGGTGACACATATTTGGATGGACATTACATTCACCAATAACAAATGTACAAGATGATACAGCACCACATACCTCTTAAACCCAGTGACGTCTCCCTGATGTAGATCTTCTCTTTTCTCATCTTCTCTATTTGGCCCACACCGCCATAACACTTCTCTGCAGAGTTTGCCACAAAGACATCATAGATTACCCACTTTTCTGTTATCCTGCTGCTACCTAAAATACTGTGCCCACTGTTCTCCCCAATGTCCCCAAATACTATACTGTAGATATAACAGTGCCATATAGGTAGGACCCCCATATAGTCACCGTGCTTCCCAAAGTCCCACTGATACTAATAATTCTCTCCCAGAGTGCCCTCATCAGTAATAGTGCCCCAATAGTGATAATGCTCCACAAGTAGCTCTTTTAGCAGTAGTGCCCTCCATATTGTACTAATAATAGTAACACCCCCAATAGTACCCCTGGTAGTAGTAATAATTCCCCATAATAGAAATCATTTTTCCCATAGTGCCTCCAGTAGTGCTCCCAGAAATAATAAGGACCCGTTGTAATGGTCCTCAGATCAGTCCACTGTGCCCTCAACAGACCTCAGAGCAGCCCATTGTGCCCCCATCAGACCTCAGATCAGCCCATTGTGCCCCCATCAGACCTCAGATCAGCCCATTGTGCCCCCATCAGACCTCAGATCAGCCCATTGTGCCCCCATCAGACCTCACAGCAGCCCACTGTGCCCTCAACAGACCTCAGAGCAGCCCATTGTGCCCCCATCAGACCTCAGATCAGCCCATTGTGCCCCCATCAGACCTCAGATCAGCCCATTGTGCCCCCATCAGACCTCAGATCAGCCCATTGTGCCCCCATCAGACCTCACAGCAGCCCACTGTGCCCCCATCAGACCTCACAGCAGCCCACTGTGCCCCCATCAGACCTCACAGCAGCCCACTGTGCCCCCATCAGACCTCAGATCAGCCCACTGTGCCCCCATCAGACCTCAGATCAGCCCACTGTGCCCTCAACAGACCTCAGATCAGCCCACTGTGCCCTCAACAGACCTCAGAGCAGCCCATTGTGCCCCCATCAGACCTTAGATCAGCCCATTGTGCCCCCATCAGACCTCAGAGCAGCTTATTGTGCCCCCATCAGACCTCACAGCAGCCCACTGTGCCCCCATCAGACCTCAGATCAGCCCACTGTGCCCCCATCAGACCTCCGATCAGCCCACTGTACCCCCATCAGACCTCAGAGCAGCCCACTGTGCCCCCATCAGACCTCAGATCAGCCCATTGTGCCCCCATCAGACCTCAAATCAGCTTATCGTGCCCCCATCAGACCTCATATCAGACATTGTGCCCCATCAGACCTCATATCAGCCCACTGTGCCCCCATCAGACCTCACAGCAGCCCACTGTGCCCCCATCAGACCTCACAGCAGCCCACTGTACCCCCATCAGACCTCAGATCAGCCCACTGTGCCCCCATCAGACCTCCGATCAGCCCACTGTACCCCCATCAGACCTCAGAGCAGCCCACTGTGCCCCCATCAGACCTCAGATCAGCCCATTGTGCCCCCATCAGACCTCAAATCAGCTTATCGTGCCCCCATCAGACCTCATATCAGACATTGTGCCCCATCAGACCTCATATCAGCCCACTGTGCCCCCATCAGACCTCACAGCAGCCCACTGTGCCCCCATCAGACCTCACAGCAGCCCACTGTACCCCCATCAGACCTCAGAGCAGCCCACTGTGCCCCCATCAGACCTCAGATCAGCCCATTGTGCCCCCATCAGACCTCAAATCAGCTTATCGTGCCCCCATCAGACCTCATATCAGACATTGTGCCCCATCAGACCTCATATCAGCCCACTGTGCCCCCATCAGACCTCACAGCAGCCCACTGTGCCCCCATCAGACCTCACAGCAGCCCACTGTGCCCCCATCAGACCTCACAGCAGCCCACTGTGCCCCCATCAGACCTCACAGCAGCCCACTGTGCCCCCATCAGACCTCACAGCAGCCCACTGTGCCCCCATCAGACCTCACAGCAGCCCACTGTGCCCCCATCAGACCTCACAGCAGCCCACTGTGCCCCACTCCTCCACCCTCCCCCTCTTGGCCTTGTGTTGTCTGCGGCTGGGCTGGCTGGCCCCCCTAGTTGACTTGCCTTGCCTTGCCTGCACCTGCACAGTGCACCACCCGCCCTGCATGTGCCTCTCCAGTCGTCCGCATGCCACTCACCGCCCGGTCCGGCCCCTGTCTCCACGACTCCACCTCCACTGGTATGGTAAGCAGAATCCTTGCGCGCTTACGGCGCAGCGCGCCTCCGCCGGCCCGCCCTCTCAGCGTCCGGAACTTTAAACTATTGTATGCCCGAAGTCTGTATGCGTACTAATTGCGTACGCAGTACAGACTTCGGCGGGTTTTAACTTTTCACCACTGAAATTCACAGACGCTGCTTTTTTCTGCCGGACGCTACGGACGGCAGAGAAAAGCAACGCTTTTTTGCGGACTGTCCGTAAATTTACGGACGGTTGGCAACCCTGCTTAGCAGCTTCATATTAGCCCCCAGCAGCTTCATATCTTATAAGCCCCCAGGAGTCTTTTAACAGCCCCCACTGCCAGTGCCTCCTATTAGCCCCCATTGCTTCTTATCAGCCCCCAGGCAAGTAATATCAGCCCCATCAGCCTCATATTGAGAAGAAGAAAAAAAAAAAAAAAAAAAAAATATTATTACTTCTCCTGCTCCAGACGCCACCGCTCCTCTTCTCCACATCCTCTTCATCTTGCCGCCGGCTGTATTGTGACCTGACACGCACAGCGTGAGGTCACAGAGCACCCTCACGCTGTGCACAGCACTGCACGGCCGACAGCCGAGCGGAGGACCAGGAAGTGGTGAGTACAGATCATTCATCGCTTCCTGGTCCTCCGGTGCTAATGAGCGCTTCCATAATGGAAGCGCTCATTAGCATTCGTCCCATAAGACGCAGGGACATTTTCCCCCTACTTTTCCCCCTGGTATGTTGGCCCATTCCTCCATGCAGATCTCCTCTAGAGCAGTGATGTTTTGGGGCTGTCGCTGGGCAACATGGACTTTCAACTCCCTCCAAAGGTTTTCTATGGAGTTGAGATCTGGCTTCACCACTCCAGGACCTTGAAATGCTTCTTACAAAGCCACTCCTTCGTTGCCCTGGTGGTGTGCTTGGGATCATTGTCATGCTGAAAGACCCAGCCACGTTTCATCTTCAATGCCCTTGCTGATGGAACGAGGTTTGCACTCAAAGTCTCACGATACATGGCCCCTTTCATTCTTTCATGTACACGGATCAGTTGTCCTGGTCCTTTTGCAGAGAACCAGCCCCAAAGCATGATGTTGCCACCTCCATACTTCACAGTAGGTATGGTGTTCTTTGGATGCAACTCAGCATTCACTCTCCTCCAAACACAACGAGTTGTGTTTCTACCAAACAGTTCTACTTTGGTTTCATCTGACCATATGACATTCTCCCAATATTCTTCTGGAACATCCAAATGCTCTCTAGCAAACTTCAGACGGGCCCGGATATGTACTGGCTTAGGCAGGGGGACACGTCTGGCACTGCAGGATCTGAGTCCCTGGCGGCGTAGTAGGTTACTGACGGTAGTCTTTGTTACGTTGGTCCCAGCTTTCTGCAGGTCATACACTAGGTCCCCCGTGTGGTTCTGGGATTTTTGCTCACAGTTCTTGTGATCATTTTGACCCCACGGTGAGATCTTTTGTGGAGCCCCTGATCGAGGGAGATTATAAGTGGTCGTGTATATCTTCAGTTTTCTAATTATTGCTCCCACAGTTGATTTATTCACACCAAGCTGCTTGCCTATTGCAGATTCAGTCTTCCCAGCCTGGTGCAGGTCTACAGAGTACAGAGCCTTCATCGCTTTCTGGTCCTCCGGTGCTAATGAGCGCTTATGGGGTGAAAAATACGGTATGTGTATATATATATAATTCAAAAAGTAACAGCAGCACTAGCCAACAAACAGACAATTTGGATCCGGGACAACACGCCAGTCAATATATTTCAAAAAGCAAGGCAGCACTCCGAACTGTGAAACAGTGTTGGACTCTTTATTCCCACACAAGATGCAACGTTTCGGTATTCTCAATGATACCTTTTTCAAGCATAACAAATTCAGTGTAACACTCTCATTATATAGTGAAAAAAGGCGGAGTTCAAACAATCATGTGACAATCAGTGCGTATCACGTGACACATAGTATACAAAATATAAACATGATCAATTGTGAAATACAAGCATAATCATAGGCGAATAAACTGCAACCCTATAAAGTCAAACTGTGAATTGGTTTGTTTCTTATACTGTGGCATCATGGATGGGGTTCAAAGGTACTCCAACATGTACCCCTATAATCGTGTATGATTCCTCCATAAGTGTATAGTGTACTTAATTGCAAGTTAAAAACATATAGAATAAAAAAACATCACAGATGGGGAATCACCTATAATCGATATATTTGCACGGCGTTCCTGGATGGCCACTACGCATGCGCATGTTTCCCGATCACGTGACCGTGCCCGGACATTGACTGGCGTGTTGTCCCGGATCCAGGAGGACTTGCACCCAAATTGTCTGTTTGTTGACTAGTGCTGCTGTTACTTTTTGAATTATAGATTGGATCGATCCAGCTTGCACCACGGAGATGAATACTGCTTTCATATCTACATCTAACCACTTGCAGGACCTCCCAGACGTCTTTACCTACTCCAGGGAGGATGAGGACAGAATACTGCAGGGCGTGGTAAGAGACTCTTCCTTTTTAACTACTCCCTCCATTGTGGACCTAAAGAGGAAATATGAGGCTGAGAAGAAGCGCATTTTGTCTATGGAGCTACACTTAACCACACTATGTTAATATCACAGACACCATAGGGTTCCACGTGGTATGAGGTCTCAACTGAGGCCTAATCTTTTCCCAAACGATCCGGATTTTTCCCTACGGTTTGTTCAGATATCTAACAAATACGCATTTGATGTCATCTTGCTAAACATTGAATTTTTACAGAAGGATTTATTGTTGGCACATTTATCTGTCTCTACGATTGAAAGATAACTGAAGGACATGCTTGGTGATGAGGACTGGGACCAATACCTAAGCTCTTGCAGCGCACATTTGGAGAAATTCCAAACGAAACAGCAAAATACAAAACGGCAGAAATGGGCGAGAGACACTGTGGACTATATTAAAGGCAATGTTTATAATTGGCAAAATGGTAACCCCAACCAGAAACGAGGGGGTAAAATGATTACACCAAGCAGTAACCCCCAGAGTGGGTATTATATGGAAAAACACAGGAACGAATTTTGTGGTAATATATATGTCAATACTAATGGTGATTTTCAACCCAGGAACAGGCACCGAAGAAGCCAGACCCGAAGGGGTGGACACAGACATTACAGATGGCGGAAGAAAAACACAACACAGAGTCCAACGGAACAGACCACAGAGGAGAAAAGCACCGTGGTAAATATCTCCTCTATGGTGTTAACGTATGCACAAAATGAGGTTCTTGAGAAAGGCCTCTCATATTGTCCGACCACTAAAGTCGATTGGTTCCAATTAGAATGTGAACTTTTTCGATTCTTTAGAAGTATTAAATTGAGGGTCTGGTTTGCTGATCAAGCAGAGAGAAATACTGGGATGGGGGAGTCCACGTTGTTAACCCTTAAGGGGATGGAACTCAGCAATCCCAGTTCTTTGGAACCTGTAATCAATTCGCCATCTGTGGAGACACATATTCGGGCGGTCCAGGCAGATATTCAGGACCTTAAGATAAAGAGCCAGGACGCACTTTTACGACGCCCGAATATGACATCCACACAGATGGTTGCTTTACAAGAACTCAAACGAGATCCATCTATCACCATCAAGCCAGCCGATAAGGGGGGCGTGGTGGTGATTATGGATACTGTCAAATATGAACAGGAGATCCTTAGACAGCTAAGAGATGAACAGGTATATCTGTGTTCTGATCCCGACCCCAAGTTTGGAATCATGAAGGAATTGCGTGATCTATTGGAGGGAGCCCTAGCGCTCAAAATAATAGATCAGGGTTTGTCTTATGGAATGAACACCCAAGGACTCCTGTGATCTATGTGTTGCCCAAGATCCACAAGAGCTTGGTGGATCCTCCCGGTAGACCAATTGTCTCCGGGAGGGATTCGGTTTTTTCCAACTCAGCAGTTTTTCTAGACAAAATCCTATGTAAATACGCTGTCAGTACTAGATCATATATTAGAGACACGGGATTTTCTAGAGAAGATACTGCATTTGGAATTAACCAGTCCGGTGATTTTGGCTTCTTTTGACGTCACGAGCCTATACACGTCAATAGACCATAATAGAGGTGTAGGGGCAATGGCCCAGTGCCTAGAAAAAGACAATTGTCCAGCTGAATTGATGGTATTCATACTATCGCTTTTGAATTTGATTCTGAGGAGGAATTATTTCTTTTTCAGAAACAAATATTACACACAATTACGGGGAACCGCGATGGGGTCCAATGTGGCCCCGACTTACGCCAACATTTACATGGCCCACCTTGAGGAGGAATGCGTCTATGTATCGCCCCATTTCCAACACGTATTGGGATGGTGGCGGTACATAGACGATATATTCCTCGTCTGGAAGGATTCCTTGGAGACTCTTACCCAATTTCATGACTATTTGAACAGGATGGATCCCAATATTAAATTTACACTTGCACATTCCACTGAGTCTGTACAATTTCTGGACACCACTGTCAAAAAAATGGGCCATGGATTGATCACGGATATCTTCATAAAGCCAACAGACTGTAATAGCCTGTTAAGATATGATAGTGCTCACCCTAAAACAATGATCAATTCATTGCCCCGAAGTCAACTTCTATGGGTGTCCAGAATTGTACAAGACCCAGATGTGATAGAATCCCGTATGGAAGATATGATGAGGAAATTTCAAAACAGGGGATATCCGAGAAAATTGATTAATGGACACAAACGTAGTTGCAGGAGAGGGTATGGCTCAGAAAAAGCAGGATGTGTCAGATAAAGGTCCTCGGATTCCCTTTGTCTCCACACACTCCGAACAGAGTGGGGAGATCAACGGAATCATTAAAGGGTTTCTGTCACCAGAAATCACCCTATTAAACCAAGTGTCATTTGCAATGAGCAAATGACACTTGATGACAGTAATGTTAGTCTCATATTTCTCCGTCCAGCAGTTTAGCCAAAAAAATATGTTTTTATAATATGCAAATGACCTCCCCTAGGTGCAGTAGGCGTGAACCTGCACCTAGGAGAGGCCGTAATAACGCCTCTTACCACGCCTCCGTAGGGCTGATTGACAGGGCCGGGCAGCCAGCTCTTTCGGCTCCCGGCCCTGTACGATCCCGAAATCCCACGCCTGCGCACTGGGGTAGTACATCCGCGCATCCCAGCGGCCGCCCGGGTCCCGGCTCCTTCAACGCGCGTGCGCGGATGTACTACCGCAGTGCGCAGGCGCAGGATTTCGGGATCGTACAGGGCCGGGAGCCGAAAGAGCTGGCTGCCCGGCCCTGTCAATCAGCGCTATGGAGGCGTGGTAAGAGGCGTTATTACGGCCTCTCCTTGGTGCAGGTTCACGCCTACTGCACCTAGGGGAGGTCATTTGCATATTATAAAAACGTATTTTTTGGCTAAACTGCTGGACGGAGAAATATGAGACTAACATTACTGTCATCAAGTGTCATTTGCTCATTGCATTGGTTTAATAGGGTGATTTCTGGTGACAGAAACCCTTTAAAAAACATTGGCCCATCCTGGCGGTTAATACAAATATTCGGGAATTCCGTAATCCTCCACTGATGTCCTTTAAGAGGTCTCCCAACCTCAGAGACTATTTGGTGAGTAGTGAATCAAAGAGGGTTGGGAGAGATACGCAGACATTCATTGGACGCAGACGGACAGGTTGTTTTCCATGTCTATCATGCGTCAACTGCCAGTACATGAGAAAGACGGAATCCTTCGTTGGTCCACGAATGAGCACAACGTATGATATCAGGCATTTCCTGACGTGTAATTCTACCTTCGTAATCTATGTAGTGATGTGCCCGTGCGGGTTTTGGTAAGTAGGGGAGACCACCCTGGATGCCAAGACCCGTATGGTACAACACAGATATTCGATTCGGAAAAAACGGAAGGATCTTCCGGTTCCTAAGCACTTTGTAGAGGTAGGACACACTGAGAGAGACTTTAGATTCATGTTAATAGATCAGGTCCCTCCATTGAATAGAGGAGGTGATAGGGAACGGACACTGAAGAGAAAAGAGTTGGAATGGATATACAGACTGGGAACGCTTAAACCGAATGGTCTTAATGTCGATTTCAATCTGTCTGTATACCTATGAAGGGATAGACATATTGACACGCTTCCTGCAGTGTTTTGTTCTGGTTAACCCTGGAGTAGAAGTAATTTGGTGTAAATTTATATTTACTATGATGTAATAATTTTTATTATTTTCCTTTATTCTTAGATCCCGATGAACCTTTTTGTGATAGCAAAGAACATCAAGATGGGGAACACCGTATTGACTTTATTTTCCTTTTTTTATTTTTTTTATCAGTTCCTTTGGTTTTGATGGCCCATGATGATATGTTTCCTGTTTCACATTGTTAGAGTCCTCTGACACACTGGGTGTTGGTTCACATCTCGGTTGATTATGTTGAGAGCAGGAACATGTACTAATAGTAATGGTGCGCACTCAGCCGGATATGGATCGGGTCAGGTGGGGCGGACGGTGACATGATTGCCGTCGTCCACCCGCCAGGGACACAGGGATCGATGGGCTGACCAATGGCCGACTGATCGCTCCCTGGATCATTCCCGGCGGAGGCTGCTGCCCAGGTGTGCCAGGATAACTGGTAACCCTGGACACTGTGCATCGCACATTACTGTTAATCTCTCATCTAGATTAATGTTATGTTCCTGGCCCGTGAATGTATTTAATTTACATACCGATGTTGTGACTAAATAGGTAGAACGGGAATCACCCTCCTATTCTGATGTGTACAGTAGGACCTGTCATTTTTGACACGTGACTGGACACACCGATGACGTGTATGGGAGGGGGGTTTTCCTCCGCTCCCTGACGTCGCCGGAGGGCGGCCACGTGATAACTTCATGTGACTGGGCTTGGTCACGTGATCAGGAAACATGCGCATGCGTAGTGGCCATCCAGGAACGCCGTGCAAATATATCGATTATAGGTGATTCCCTATCTGTGATGTTTTTTTATTCTATATGTTTTTAACTTGCAATTAAGTACACTATACACTTATGGAGGAATCATACACGATTATAGGGGTACATGTTGGAGTACCTTTGAACCCCATCCATGATGCCACAGTATAAGAAACAAACCAATTCACAGTTTGACTTTATAGGATTGCAGTTTATTCACCTATGATTATGCTTGTATTTCACAATTGATCATGTTTATATTTTGTATACTATGTGTCACGTGATACGCACTGATTGTCACATGATTGTTTGAACTCCGCCTTTTGTCACTATATAATGAGAGTGTTACACTGAATTTGTTATGCTTGAAAAAGGTATCATTGAGAATACCGAAACGTTGCATCTTGTGTGGGAATAAAGAGTCCAACACTGTTTCACAGTTCGCTTTTTGAAATAAATATATATATATATATTTTTTTTTATTAGCAATAGCAACACAGCAGGCCAAATATAAACATGGAGGTGCATGCCAATGAATCTGGCAACAAATCCGGAACAATATAAGAATTTAAAAAATGGCGGCAATCTCACAAAAAAAATGAGTGAAAAGAAGAACACTTTATTCACCCCTGTGGTCGCAACTAGGAATGAGCGAACTTGTGTTTTAAGTTTGGCGTACAAGGTTCAGGTTATGTAACAATTCTGTTATGGATTCTGCTACCACAGACCATAAGTAAGGGTCCATTCAAATGTCTGCATAACGGGTCCGCATCCGTTCTGCAATTTTCAATGAGGCCGCAAAAGATGCGGACAGCATACTTCCATTCCCTGGCCCCGGAAAAAAAAAAAAAAGAACATTTCCTATTGTCCGCAGCCACAGACAACAATAGGCATTTCTATAGTGCCGGCCATGTGCTGACCGCGAAATGTGGAACGCACATGGCCGGTATCTGTGTTCTGCGACTCCCCAATTTTCGGACCGTAAAACAGTTGCAGACGTGTGAATGGACCCTTTTGGTCCGTGGTAGCAGAATCCATTACGGAATTCATAGATAATCTAAACCTTGTATGCCGAATTTGAAACACTAGTTGCAACATTCCAGCTCAGCTTGAAAAAAAAAGACTGTGAATGAGTTGAAAACATTGCAACCACAGTGTTTGAGAGCGCTGTCATTTTTTTCTATAATATATACAGTACAGACCAAAAGTTTGGACACACCTTCTCATTCAAAGAGTTTTCTGTATTTTCATGACTATGAAAATTGTAGATTCACACTGAAGGCATCAGAACTATGAATTAACACATGTGGAATTATATACTTAACAAAAAAGTGTGAAACAACTGTAAATATGTCTTATATTCTAGGTTCTTCAAAGTAGCCACCTTTGCTTTGATTACTCCTTTGCACACTCTTGGCATTCTCTTGATGAGCTTCAAGAGGTAGTCACCTGAAATGGTTTTCACTTCACAGGTGTGCCATGTCAGGTTTAATAAGTGGGATTTCTTGCCTTATAAATGGGGTTGGGACCATGAGTTGTGTTGGGCAGAAGTCAGGTGGATACACAGCTGATAGTCCTACTGAATAGACTGTTAGAATTTGTATTATGGCAAGAAAAAAGCAGCTAAGTAAAGAAAAACGAGTGGCCATCATTACTTTAAGAAATGACTGTCAGTCAGTCCGAAAAATTGGGAAACTTTGAAAGTGTCCCCAAGTGCAGTCGCAAAAACCATCAAGCGCTACAAAGAAACTCCTCTGCTGCGGAGGATAAGTTCATCCAACAGCAGCTCAGATTAGAGACCAGGTCAATGCCACACAGAGTTCTAGCAGCAGACACATCTCTACAACAACTGTTAAAGGGAACCTGTCATCAACTTTATGCAGCCCATACTAACAGCAGAATAAAGTAGAGACAGGTGAGTTGATTTTAGCGGTCTGTCATTTATAAGTTAAAAGTAAGTAGTTGCTGAGAACCAGCATCACAGTCATTACAGACTAGGCCTGGAAAAGAGTCACAGCCATCTGAGAAGAGTCATGGCTATTCATGAATTCCTGCTCTCCCTGCCCACCTGCTGATGACGGATAGTATTCTACCTAGTTGTCTCCTTTTCTCTCTAGCAGAGAACTGCCAATCATTAGCACATAGGCGGGAGAGCAGGAGATTATGGATAACCATGACTCTTCTCAAGTAGATTTGACTCTTTTCAAGGCCTGGGCTATAATAATTATAAAGCTGGTTCTCGGCAACCACTTACTTTTAGCTGATGTGTGACACATCATTGAAATCAGCATTTCTGTCACTGTTTTATGCTGCCCTCAATGAGGTCAGCATAAAGTTGATGAAAGGTTCCCTTTAAGAGGAGACTGTGTGAAGAAGGCCTTCATGGTAAAATAGCTGCTAGGAAACCACTGCTAAGGACAGGCAACAAGCAGAAGAGACTTGTTTGGGCTAAAGAACACAAGGAATGGACATTACACCAGTGGAAATCTGTGCTTTGGTCTGATGAGTCCAAATTTGAGATCTTTGGTTCCAACCACCGTGTCTTTGTGCGATGCAGAAAAGGTGAACGGATGGACTCTACATGCCTGGTTCCCACTGTGAAGCATGGAGGAGGAGGTGTGATGGTGTGGGGGTGGTTTGCTGGTGACACTGTTGGGGATTTATTCAAAATTGAAGGCATACTGAACCAGCATGGCTACCACAGCATCTTGCAGCAGCATGCTATTCCATCCGGTTTGCGTTTAGTTGGACCATCATTTATTTATCAACAGGACAATGACCCCAAACTGGCTGTTTACCAGGGAGATCTGTTATAGGATTAGGTATAGCATCTCAACACTCCATTCACCTCTTTATTTCGCTTTTCCCCTTAACTCTCGGAAAGCTCGGAATCGGGGATGGTTAGAACGTGGGTGGCTGCAGGGCTCTATTGCTTTGTCGACTTGAAGGACCCCCTCTCTGCTCGGCTCTTGCCCTTTGAGGACCTTCATGCTAAGTTTTCCTTGCTGAACACCTTGGCATTTCAGTACTACAGAACTCTACACTATTGTAGGAGCATGTTGGGTTCATTAGAGGTTCCGACTCTTTCCTCATTTGAATGTGTTCGAGTGCGTGGCCCTTTCCCTAAAGGTTTTATTTCTTACATTTATCAGATACTGGTCTCCTTGGACCTTCCTGCAGACTTTAAACACCTATACATGCGAAAATGTGAAGACTGGTTACAGAGGAAGCTTTCGCCAGAGACTTGGCGATCCATATGGAAGAGGGCGCACTCTAGCTCCTCTTGTATGACTTATAGAGAAAAATCAGTTAAAGATCCTGACACACTGGTATCATACGCCAGAAATACTACACATCTTGAACCCTGTATTGTCATATCTGTTGGAGATGTTCTCAGCCAAAGGATTCCTTGTACCATGGTTTTTTTGGTCCTACCCAGTGATATAGCCTTATTGGCTGCAAGTAACTGAAGTAGTCCAGGAAATTATAGGTACACACATTTCCAGGGAGCCTTTAGTGCTTTTTTTTTTAATCTGGTCCCTACAACCAGATGCCAAGCTTCTCCTCCATATATTGACAGCTGCTTAATGCCTGATTGCTCTTTATTGGAGACGTCCTGTTCTCCCTTCTAGATCTACATGACCGAATACTCAGATACTCAGTTGCTCTCCAGCGAGGCACGGTTCCTAAAAACTTAGCAGGCATGGGACATTTGTCTATCTAGACTACCGTTATAAATGTTTGATTGTTTTTTTAAATCTATTTCTTCATCTTTTTAGCCCTCTATTTTCATGTTACTATTGTAATTTTGTGAATTGATGTCTATATGGGTCCAGTTGTTCAGGACCGTCCATATTGCTGTCTATCATATGTGACTGAAAAACTATATAAAACTTAAAGCAGGTTTTCTCATTTCAACAGACAGCATTTATTATGTAGAGAAGGTTAATGCAAGGCACTTACTAATGTATTGTGATTGTTCATATTGCCGCCTTTGCTGGCTGGATTCATTTTTCCATCAAATTATACATTGCTTGTTTCCATGGTTATAATCACCCTGCAATCCATCAGTGGTGGTCGTGATTAAAACTATACCTTTCTTTTGTCTGTATGCTAAACTTTGGGTTTTTATCCATACGCAAATGAGGACGTTTGAACACCAAGGGGCAGGGCTGAACCCTTGGAGCACTGCTTTGTAACATCCCCTGTGCTCTGCATACTCCCAACTCCCCTTGATTGACAGGGCTAGGTATCAGTATACTGAGGGTATAGCTGTGTCCTCGAGCTTTGGCCTAACCTGTACATACCATATACACCAGTGATGCTCAACCTGTGGCCTTCCAGCTCTTGCCAAACTACAACTCCTAGCATGCCCAGACATCCTACAGCTATCAGCCTACAGCGGGGCATTATGGGAGTTGTAGCTTTACAATAGCTGGAGGGCCGCAGGTCGGGCATCACTGATATACACCATGTACTGTAGCTGTACCACATTGAGATATGCTTAGTGCTAAGTGCTTATAAGTGCTTATAAGTAGTGATACTAGGTTTGAATCTTGGGAGAAACTTTTTCTTCCACATTTAACATGCGCATTTAAAAAGTGTCTATATCTTTATCATATAGAGAAGGTTTTTAATGTTGAAAAAGCTAATAAATATTGCTGGTTTCTTTATAATATATTGTGCCTGGGTTTTAGGTTTCTAAGCAAATCTAAATATAGTGAAGCCTATTATATTTAATATTATATACTTATTATTATATAGCCTTTTATTACAGGTTAAGTCCTAATGCACCTGACCGTATCAGTATTTGCATTCCGCCAAAAAAAAACAAAAACGTATGTGCTGTCATGGAGACTTCCAGGAAACCGGATTATCGGTGAGTGTAATACTCATTTCCCCAGTCGTCTCCATGACAGCACATCCTGAGAATTAACAACGAAAAATTTTCTTTAGGGAGGAACTACAGCACAAAGGACTTTGCGTCCAAAGGCCATATCCTCGTTAACAAAGACATCGACTTTGTAGTGTTTCGTGAATGTATGAATTGTTTTCTAGGTCGCAGCCCTACAGATTTGATGTAGGGAAGCTTCAGATTTTTGGGCCCAAGAGGTTGCTAAAGCTCTTGTTGAGTGGGATCTAAGAGAAGCGGGTGCTTCTTTCCCGGCGGCCTTATAAGCCTCGGTGATAGCCAGTCTGATCCACTGAGAAATTTAACTTTTCGCTGCTTTCTTCCCTTTATTTGGGCCACAATATTGGACAAAAAGATTATTATCTTTCCGCCAAACCTTTGTACTTTCGATTTAACGAAGAACTGTACACCTGACATCCAGGTTGTGGTAAGTCTCCTCCTGGGCATTTTTTGGGTTAGAACAAAAGGATGGTATTACAATGTCCTGGGATCTATGGAAAGTTAACACCACCTTTGGTAAAAAGGTAGGATCTAGCTTGAAAATTTACTTATCGGCCAAGATTCTTAAAAAAGGTTGTTGGATTGAAAGTGCTTGTAATTCACATACTCTTCTTGCGGATGATATAGCTACAAGGAAGACTGTCTTGAATGTTAGCCATCTGAGAGATAAGGAGGTAAGCGGTTCGAATGGATGCGCTGTTAGTGCTGACAGCACCGTGTTTAGATTCTATGGGGCCACTATGTTTTTGATTCTGGGCCATATTCTGTTGGCTGCTTGTAAGAATCTAGAAATCCAAGAAACGTCAGTGAGGCAGGAATTGTACAGGGCTCCTAGGGCTGAAACCTGAACTCTAAGAGTATTAGGTGCCAGGCCCAGGTCCAGCCCACTCTGCAAAAAATCTAGGATTAAAGGAATTTTTGGAGACATCTGATTAAACCTATTTCCGCACCAAGATGCGAATTTTTTCCACACCTTAAAGTATGCCCTGGATGTGTTGGATTTCCGGCTAAGTAAAAGAGTGCTCACTACCTTTTGAGACAACCCTAGTCTAAGAAGGATGGACTCTTCAGAAACCACGCTGATAGGTTCAGGATCTTGATTTGAGGATGGGTTACTGGGCCCTGGGTCAGCAAGTCCTGAGTCTGAGGAAGCAGGATCGGATCCTCCCTGCATAAGGATCTTAGAAGTCCGAACCAGCTTCTCCTGGGCCAAAAAGGGACCACCAGAATCATGTTGCATGTTTCTGTTAGGAACTTCTGTAGAACTCTTGGAATGAGTGGAAAAGGAGGAAAAGCATATACTAGACCTTGCGTCCAATTTTGACTGAAAGTGTCCACCGACGTCGGATAATCCCTCGGATTGAGAGAGAAGAACCCCGTGACCTTGTGGTTTTTTCTTGAGGCAAACAAGCCCAGGGAAGGAGTTCCCCACCTGGCTATGATGCTCTGAAAAGCTTTTAGTGAGAGGGACCACTCTCCTGGATCTATTCTTCTTCTGCTGAGGTAGTCTGCTTTTAGATTCAGTATCCCCTTCAGATGTACCGCCGACAAGGATAGTAGGTTCACTTCTGCCCAAGCGAATATCTGGGAGGCTAGACCCTGCAGAAGATTGTGCCTGGTTCCCCCTTGGTTCCGGATAAACGCCACAGCCGTTGCGTTGTCCGAGTGTATCAGGATGTGTTGACCCTTTAGAAGATTTAGAGACACCTTCAATGCTTCCCAGATGGCTCTCAGTTCTTTGTAGTTGGATGACTGCTTCTTTATAGAAGTTCCCCGAAACGACTCCTGGCGCAGATGGGCACCCCAGCCCCAAGAGCTTGCGTCCGTCGTTAGGGAAATGAAAGGCCTCTGCTCCCAGAATACTCCATTTAACAGGTTCTTGTTTTGTAACCACCAATTTAGAGAATTTTTCACTGTTTGGGGCAGAGAGAGATTTTTTGATCTAGAGTTAGGCTTCATTCACACGACCGTATGTGTTTTGCGGTCCGCAAATTGCGGATCCGCAAAAAAAACGGATGATGTTCCGTATGGCATCCGTGTTTCCGTTTTTTTTGCGGATCCATTGCAACAATGCCTATCCTTGTCAGCAAAACGGACAAGAATAGGACATGTTCTATCTTTTTTGTGGAACGGAAATACGGACATACGGAAACGGAATGCACACGGAGTACCTTCCGTTTTTTTTGCCGAGCCATTGAAATGAATGGTTCCGCATACGGTCCCCAAAAAAAACGGAACGGACACGGAAACATAATATGGTCGTGTGAATGAAGCCTTAATTGAGACCTGTTCCAAGATGCGAGTATAAGGCTTTGAAGAGGTCTCATATGAGCTTGGGCCCAAGCTACCGCAGGGATGCAGGAGGATAGAAAACCTAGAATTCTCATGCCTTCTCTTATTGTGCATTTTGGTCTGCCCTGAAACCGCCAAATATTCCCTCTGAGATCCTGAATCTTCTGAGGAGGTAAAAAAGATCTCTGGAGATGGGAATCCAGCAAAATACCCAAAAATATTTTCCTGTTTTCTGGGTGTAGGTTGGACTTCTCCCAATCCAGCCCAGGGATTGAAAATGGGAGATAACAGTATGAAGATGGGTTTGCAGGATTGTCTTGCTGTCTGCAATAATTAGCAGGTCGTCCAGATATGGGATAATCTGAATTCCCTGATGCCTGAGGGTCGTGACTACCTCTGCCACCACTTTGGTGAACACCCTGGGGTCTGAGGAGATCCCAAAAGGCACCTGAACTGGAAGCGACCGTGTGAATGGATCCGCATCTATTTTGCAATATTGCGGAAAAGATGCGGCCCCATTCACCTCTATGAGAGCGGGTAGCCGCATAAAAAGATAAAACATGTCCTATACTCGTCCGCAACAGCGGCACCCGTAGTGTTGCAGGTCCGCATTATTGTGGACCCGCAATAATACAGCCGTCTGAATGGGGCCTTACTGTGGTAATAATTTTGGAATACTTTTATTTCTCCAAGCCATTGGAGAAGGATTTTTTGTGACACATTGAACGTCATGTTAATGATAAATTTGAGTCAATATGTTTTACCTCTATTAAAAATAAAATCCAAAATTTACCAAATTTTTTAAAATCTCTCAGACAAAAATCTGAGCATTTGCTGTATCGTGCAGGCAAGGGCTGTTTGTTTATATTTTTTACACTGCTATCTAGCTGTATCACAGGCTAGGGCAGCACTAAAGCCCGCCCATTAGTGCCAGTGATCTCACCAGACTCACTGCTAGGTGAAAGCCTCCACCTAGCTTACCAATGGAGAGCTTTGTACGTCACTGAATCCCCAGAAAAGTCCTTGCCCTGCGCGATTCAGTGCATGCTCATGTCAGAGGGGCTGAGTGGGGGGAGGGGGGGATATGTCCGGGTTCAGCTTTGTTATACAGTACAGACCAAAAGTTTGTACACACCTATTCAAAGAGTTTTCTGTATTTTCATGACTATGAAAATTGTTGATTCACACTGAAGGCATCAAAACTATGAATTACCACATGTGGAATTATATACTTAAAAAAGTGTGAAACAACGGAAAATACGTCTTATATTCTAGGTTCTTCAAATTAGCCACCTTTTGCTTTGATTACTGCTTTGCACACTCTTGGCATTCTCTTGATGAGCTTCAAGAGGTAGTCACCTGAAATGGTTTTCACTTCACAGGTGTGCCCTGTCAGGTTTAATAAGTGGGATTTCTTGCCTTATAAATGGGGTTGGGACCATGAGTTGTGTTGGGCAGAAGTCAGGTGGATAAACAGCTGATAGTCCTACTGAATAGACTGTTAGAATTTGTATTATGGCAAGAAAAAAGCAGCTAAGTAAAGAAAAACGAGTGTCCATCATTACTTTAAGAAATTAAGGTCGGTCAGTCCGAAAAATTGGGAAAACTTTGAAAGTGTCCCCAAGTGCAGTCGCAAAAACCATCAAGCGCTACAAAGAAACTGGCTCACATGAGGACCGCCCCAGGAAAGGAAGACCAAGAGTCACCTCTGCTGCTGAGGATAAGTTCATCCGAGTCACCAGCCTCAGAAATTGCAGGTTAACAGCAGCTTAGATTAGAGACCAGGTCAATGCCACACAGAGTTCTAGCAGCAGACACATCTCTACAACAACTGTTAAGAGGAGACTGTGTGCAGCAGGCCTTCATGGTAAAATAGCTGCTAGGAAACCACTGCTAAGGACAGGCAACAAGCAGAAGAGACTTGTTTGGGCTAAAGAACACAAGGAATGGACATTAGACCAGTGGAAATCTGTGCTTTGGTCTGAGGAGTCCAAATTTGAGATCTTTGGTTCCAACCACCGTGTCTTTGTGCGACGCAGAAAAGGTGAACGGATGGACTCTACATGCCTGGTTCCCACCGTGAAGCATGGAGGAGGAGGTGTGATGGTGTGGGGGTGCTTTGCTGGTGACACTGTTGGGGATTTATTCAAAATTGAAGGCATACTGAACCAGTATGGCTACCACAGCATCTTGCAGCGACATGCTATTCCATCCAGTTTGTGTTTAGTTGGACCATCATTTATTTATCAACAGGACAATGACCCCAAACTCACCTCCAGGCTGTGTAAGGGCTATTTGACCAAGAAGGAGAGTGATGGGGTGCTATGCCAGATGACCTGGCCTCCACAGTCACCAGACCTGAACCCAATCGAGATGGTTTGGGGTGAGCTGGACCGCATAGTGAAGGCAAAAGGGCCAACAAGTACTAAGCATCTTTGGGAACTTCTTCAAGACTGTTGGAATACCATTTCAGGTGACTACCTCTTGAAGCTCATCAAGAGAATGCCAAGCGTGTGCAAAGCAGTAATCAAAGCAAAAGGTGGCTACTTTGAAGAACCTAGATTATAAGACATATTTTCCGTTGTTTCACACTTTTTTGTTAAGTATATAATTCCACATGTGTTAATTCATAGTTTTGATGCCTTCAGTGTGAATCTACAATTTTCATAGTCATGAAAATACAGAAAACTTTGAATGAGAAGGTGTGTCCAAACTTTTGGTCTGTACTGTATACCCTAAAAAATTATATACCCCAAAATGATATCAATGAAATCTAACAGGCATTCCACAAAAATCAAGCCCTCACACAGCTCCGTAAAAAGAAAAAAAGTTATGGGTCTTGGGAGGTGGCGATGCAAAAACATTTTCTTTTTTTTCTTTTTTTAAACTTTTTATTGATTTTTCAAAGGGATCATGAAGTAAAGATAATTAACAATGAAGGTTGACATGAGAAAAGGTACACAGTGTTCATGTTCAAACATATCGAGCGTTAACAGTCATATAATCTATTAACAACCTTTCCTAACCTTATCTATCCCCTATAACCCCACCCCACCCAAACCCTCCCTCCCCAACCTGTGCGACCAATTTCCAAAGTGAACATAAAGTCTCAGGGATCCTCATGTATTCGAGGAGACCTGTAGAGGAGTGCGTCCATGTAGTACCTCATACAGATACCACGTGGTTTGATCAAAATGGGATATCAGTTTAGCTTTGACCGAATCAGACAAGGTATGCATGAATAGGGACCAGTCAAGGCTAACTAGAATATTCTTAGTCTGTCTGTGGGCCCTACTATATGATATTGCTCCCACCGCCGTCCTTATATTATAGGTAATAGATCTCCCTAGCATGAAGCCGGTTTGTGACAGGTAAATAAGGTCAGACAGAATGGTCTGCAACCTATTCGCCAATAGTTTAGTGAATACAGTTTAGTGAATACTTTAAAATCCATATTCAGGAGCTATATGGGGCGGTATGATTCCACAAGAGATGGTCCTTTCCTGGTTTCGGCAAAACAGTTATACATGCCTCATTAAAGCCATCAGGAACGGTTTTAGATGTGATAATATGGTTAAAGTATGTAAATAGGGGGTTAGCGTGGGACTCAGTAATCGATAGTATTCATTCTCAAATCCATCGGGCCCTGGTGCTTTCGATAATTTAAGGGATTTAATAGTAGACTGAATTTCTTCCTTGCTAATGGGAGCATTTAATATTAATCTATGGTCATAGGTTAGAGTAGGCATTAAATTAGTAGTAAGGAAATCATGCATCGCAGGGATATCATCCTGAGGGGCGGTATACAAAGATTCAAAAAAAGATTTGAAGTGTTCACTAATGTCTTTTGGATGAGTTATGTAGGTTGCCGATCGAGTTTTGAGCTTGGAAATGTTAGTTGCTGCTCTAAATGGTTTTGTCAGAGAGGCTAGCGATCTACCAGGTTTATTCCCCCAACGAAAAAAACCTATGCCTCTGATAATTGACATCCATTAAAGCTCGTTCATGGGCAATGGTCTCAGCCTCCAATTTAGCATTTAAATATTTCTATTTAGTTTCTGGGTTATTGTATAACTTGAATTGCTTATATGCATGAGTAAGAGCATTTTGCGAGGACAGCAGGGAGGCAGCTAGCTTTTTCCGCTTATGAGAAATATAGGAAATAATTTGTCCTCTAATCACTGCCTTAGAAGTTGCCCAGAAGAGATTAATATCATCCTTATGTTCCGCATTATCAGAGGCATAGGTCATCCAAAAACCAGACAACATGTTTTTAAAATCTTCAGAGTGAAACAAGTAAGCAGGGAAACGCCATTTTCTGGAAAACGGGATAGGGGAGGTTAGATACAATTCAAAAAGGACTGGAGCATGATCCAAAATAAAGATATCCTGGATGTGGGCAGACTTCAAACGTGAGATAGCATGCTGTATTAACCAATAATCAGTCCTAGCATGGGAGTTGTGAACATGGGAGTAGTGGGTGTAATCAAGATCCTTGAGATGCAATAAACGCCAAGGATCAATCAAGTCTAGATGGTCTAAGTGTTTGAATGGCATTAGAACCCGGGGCACCAGAGAAGGCACTCTGTTGTGATCTATCCAATACCACATCATGAGCTTCATTGAAGTCTCCCCCCACTATAATATCATGTACATCCCAACTAGCAATAGCAGTGAGCAGCGCTGCAAAAAAGGGCTTATTAGAGGCATTAGGAGCATAGACATTCACTAAGCAATAAGTTGTGCCCCCAATCACAATTTTTACCAGAAGGTACCTGCCCGCTAGGTCTTCTATAGTATCTAAGATATCATGTTGGATCAAAGAACTAATTAGAATGGCTACGCCTCTCTTTGAATAAGAGGCTTCTATACAAGTTGGAAACCGTCTATTACGTAAGGGGGGGGGATGGTTCCCCTTTATCCAGTGGGATTCCTACAGGAATATAATATGCGTCATCCACCTTATTTTGCAGAGAAACCAAGAGCATGTCCTTCTCCTCCAATTGTTCACGGCAAGCATGGACGCTATCTTCCAAATCAGATACCCTCTGTTCCACTTCAGAGATACGCGTATTATGCGCTGTCACCTGGGAAACAATAAGATCTAAGGAAGATTGAAAGGCCGCCAGTCTGGTGTCAATAGTAGGCATAAGTAACTCAGAGATAGCTTGGGCTGTCGCTTTTGATGCCTCCATGGTTGAGTCTTGTGACAATAGAGCTGGAGGCGATGGGGTTTGACTATGGGTCAGGGTACGAGCGCCTTTACTTGCAGCAGAGTTCTTCCCCACAAACTTATCCATGAGCAGGCCGTTAGCCTACTAAATACTTGTCAAGTCAAGCTTTAATGAAGATGTCAGCGGAGTCACCAAAACACGTAGATTACATGAGAGTTCAAAGCAGATCAGGCTTTAGATATATAAGGTATATAATAGAGACACAGTGCACACTGTAGCACGAAAGTGCTTGTAAGGATAATTTAACCCTTGTCAGAAATATTAACCTGAAAGCAGGTGCAGAAAAGTTCCTATGGAGGAGGGTAAGGAGGTGGCCTTAGGGCTTAATGACTTGTCCTGTTATATTCAGGAGGTCGATCTGTGGCACTCAAGCAGGCCCTCTGTCATACCAACTATCTCCACTGGCCTGGAAAGTAAGGAGTTAACGATACCCCACTACCTCTGGGTCTCCCCCCCCGGTTATCTGGAGACCGGAGAGAGCTGCTTGTCAATGGAGAGTGCCGACACGGAGCTCAGCGCTATCAGCAGCGAGCGCTCCCAGCAGGAGGCTGAGGACGCCACGTGGCAATGGCGGACGGACCCGCTCAGACTGCCGCGGGCCATGCGATACCCTGTGTCTTCCGGCGCTGAAGGAGAGCTTGGCTGATGATCTGCGCCCTTGTCCTACCCCTATCCCGCGCTCCACACGACTGGTCTCGGCGATGGTAAGTGCCGGCGATCCTCTTCAACAGCCATGGAGCAGGGAGCTCTTGTACAACGCGGCCATGCAGGAGCGCCGCCCACCGGAAGTCCCCCAAAAACATTTTCTTAATGTTAATAAAAGGGGGTTTTAAAAATAAAAAAAAAATAAAAAAGTATTTGGTATCACTGTAATCTTACTTACCCATGTTATTTATGCTAAAATATTAACACTGCAAAATTTAAAACTTAAAAACTCACTTGCAATATTGCTGTATTTTCCCTATCCACTTCCCAGAAAGAGTTGGGGTTCATGCACACGAGAGCGTGTGTCCCATGCCTCGGACCACCATTTGCACGCCATTTGAGGATGCAGAACCATTGACTTACTAGATCCACAAACCGCAAGAGGTGACCTGCTCAACAAAACAATAGGACACGTTCTATTTCTTTGCAATGAGTAGTCATAAACCAAAATCCCTCAGAAGCAATTCGTAGTGCTTCCGATTTGTGCATCCGCTCAATATCACTCCATATCTTGAGGGTTGCTGACCCATTTGAGTCAATGGGTCCGTTATACGGAGTGCACACGGTTGGTGCCGGTATATTGCAGACCCGCTGTTTTTGTACGTGCACAGGGCACGCATGCTTGTGTGCATGACGCCATCATGCACATGGTATTGACACACACCAAAAGGAGCAGAAGCCGGCATCTACCTTAGCCAGTTCCCTAAGGAGGGTGTAAATGCTAAAACCAAACTTATCGGATAGCAAAAGGGGCATACCATGTGACCGGCTCACAACAGGGGAACAAGGCACCAGCATCACAACCGAGACGGCCGGACCCCAAGCCACAGGTACCCAATATAGAGGCTGTGCTGAACTGCACCATGTGAGCCCATAAGGTAACATCAAAATAAAGAAATAAAAAATAAACCACTCCGGCCTGCCTAATGACTAGAGCGGACCGTACAGCATTTACCATGAGGAGAACCTCTCCCCACCTGGAACGAAAAGGAAGACACTCAGGAAGAGCTGGAGGAGGGTCAAATTTATTCTTCCTGTCCCTACCTGGTTGGAGGTGGGTCATCTCTCATGGTATGCAGTCCTGGAGGATGAAATGGAAAAGGACATGTCATGGTTTAAACCTCTAGCTGGGCTACAATGGGAGTCGGTTCCAGGGTCAAATAACAGTAATTGCTGGCCAAAGCAGCCAGCGATTAACCCTTTACGCAACAAAGGTTTTTTCGGTTATGCGTTTTCGTTTTGCGCTCCCTGCCTTCAAACAGGCATAACTGTTTTATTTTTCTGTTCACATAGCTGTATGAGGGCTTGTTTTTTGCGGGACAAGTTGTACTTTTCAACGCCACCATTTAATATTGCATATGGTGTAGTGGGAAAAAAATTCCAAATCGGGTGAAATTGCAAAAAAAAAAGCTATTCCGCTACAGTTCTACAGGTTTCTTATTTACAACGTTCGATGTTCGTTAAAACTGACCAGTTACTTTCATTCTACTGGTCAGTACGAATCCGGCGATACCTAATATGTATAGTTTTCTTGCGTTTCGATAGTGATAAAATAATTATAAAGTTGGCCTTTTTTTTGTTGTTGCCATATCTTGACCCCTATAACTTTTTGGTATTTATGTGTACGGAGCTGTATGGGAGCTCATTTTTTGCGGGGCGAACTGAAGTTTTTATTGATACCATTCTGGGGTGTGTATGACTTTTTGATCACTTTTTATTTAATTTTTTTTTAGAAAAAAAGCTACAAAAAAAACAGCAAATCGCCATTTGGACGCTTTTTTCAGCCACACAATTCGCCGTATTGGAATTTTTAATTTTAATATTTTAAAAGTACGGGCGTTTTCGGTCACGGTGATACCCATGATGTCTATATTTATTGTTATTTAGGTATTTATTTTTTAATTACCGTATTTTTCGCCCTATAAGACGCACCGGCCCATAAGACGCACCTAGGTTTTAGTGTAGGAAAATAAGAAAAAAATATTTTTCATCAGATCCTCTTATCAGACTGCCCATAAATTTAAGGACATCACATCAGACCCCCATATCAGCCCCCTGTGCCCCCATACCATCTCACTGTGCCCCCACCAGACCTCAGATCAGCAGAATGTGCCCCCATCAGACCTCAGATCAGCAGAATGTGCCCCCATCAGACCTCAGATCAGCAGAATGTGCCCCCATCAGACCTCAGATCAGCAGAATGTGCCCCCATCAGACCTCAGATCAGCAGAATGTGCCCCCATCAGACCTCAGATCAGCAGAATGTGCCCCCATCAGACCTCAGATCAGCAGAATATGCCCCCATCAGACCTCAAATCAGCAGAATGTGCCCCCATCAGACCTCAAATCAGCAGAATGTGCCCCCATCAGACCTCATATCATGCCCCCATCAGACCTCAGATGAGCAGAATGTGCCCCCATCATACCTCAAATCAGCAGAATGTGCCCCCATCAGACCTCATATCATGCCCCCATCAGACCTCATATCATGCCCCCATCAGACCTCATATCATGCCCCCATCAGACCTCATATCATGCCCCCATCAGACCTCATATCATGCCCCCATCAGACCTCAGATCAGCAGAATGTGCCCCCATCAGACCTCAGATTAGCGTCTTGTGCCCCTATCAGACCTCAGATCAGCCCACCCAGCCACTGATAAAGACCATACTTACCGTACCTGTTCTGCGCTGCCGCTGCCGTCCGGTCACACGCTCCGCGCTCCTCTCTCTTCCCTGCCGGCACGCACTATGACCTGACGCCGCAGCGTCAGGTCATAGTGCGTGCCGGCAGGGAAGAGAGAAGAGCGCGGAGCGTGGGACCGGACGGCAGCGCAGAACAGGTAAGTATGGTCTTTATCAGTGGCTGGGTGGGCTGATCTGAGGTCTGATGGGGGTCCCTACGTACAAGTGAGCGCTTCCTTATGGAAGCGCTCACTTGTATTCGCCCTATAAGACGCACAGCATTTTTCCCCCTACTTTTGGGGGAAAAAAAGTGCGTCTTATAGGGCGAAAAATACGGTATACGGAAAGGGGGGTGATTTGAACTTTTATATTTTTTTATTTTTTATATATTTAACATTTTTTTAAAATTTTTTGTGATTTTAAAGCTCAAATATGAGCAAATAGATTGTGTTTTTTATTTTTTCTTTATGAGCAATGAGGGTCTTTTATTTTTGACTTAATGACCCAATTTGCTCATTTCTTATCCTGGCCTGCCATCTAGTGGCCAGAATAAGAATTGCATTTCGAAAGCTGTAAACCTCATCAGTGAGGTTTACAGCTTTCAGATCGTGTACAGACACCTGGATTGGCCCCACGGGGTATCTGTACACCGTCCCGGAAGCGTACGCTTCCGAGTTTAGACGCAACTAGATGCCGTGATCATGTGTGATCACGGCATCTAAAGGCCTACGAAGACGCCGCCGATGGCGGTAAGTACCCACAAGTCTCTGCTGTTAGAAACAGCAGAGACTTGCCGGCCATGAAGCCCGCCGCACGTGCGAGCGGGCGCCATGAGTCCGCATCGCCCCAGCGCCGTACATGTACATGGCTGCAGCTGTGTCAAAGCAGATGTTGACCATCCCTTTCTTACAATTACTGTACATGTACAGCACAGTGGAAGTGACATCCAGCTACATGTATGGTGTGTTGATCAGGTGGGCATAAAAGCTCTGTGCGCCCGACCAGTAAAAGAACCTGGCTGCTAGCAGCAGTGCAGACGCCCGCTCTATCCGCCAGCACTGCCAGAAACACCCATGCCACACTAATGCTATGTGCCTCTACATGACTTCCCTTCTACAGGATCATACAGACATAAAGCTGTCACTATGATTTTGCACCAATAAGGTCAGGCAGAGGCACACAGCATTATAAATCAGTATAATGTTTCACATGAACAAGTGCATTGTGGGAATCATGCTCTTTGTGTGAGAATGATGATTTATAATGCTATGTGCCTCCACATGACCTTACTGCTACAGGATCATAGTGACATAAAGCTGTCAGTATGCTTTTCTAGGAATAAGGTCACATAACATTAAAAATCATAAGGGCCCTTGCACACGACCGTATGCCCTCTCAGACATACGGTCCGTGAGCGGGCCATATGTCCCGGAGCGGCATTGATCGAGCGCACAGCATCATAGATTACAATGATGTTGTGCAAGTTGGGCTGCCCGCGGGACTATTGTCTCGTACTCATATGGTCTTATGAGTGAGGGACAATAGCCCCACGGGCGGCCCATTGTGCACAGCATCATTGTAATCTATGATGCTGTGCGCTCGATCAATGCTGCTCCAGGACATATGGCCCACTCATGGACCGTATGTCTCAGAGGGCATATGGTCGTGTGCAAGGGCCCTAATGCCGTGTGCTCCTGCAGGTCCAGAACAGAGGAACAGGCTCACACACAGAACATGATTCTCGCGCTGCACACATTCGTGTGAAACAGCCTTACTCCTGAGCCCTGTTGTATGTCACATGTAGGGTGTTAATCCCCTTCACGCATTATCACTTATATGAACATCATAATGAGTGAGGGAATGTATGGAGCGGGCTCGGTCCATATGTGGCGGGTACTGGCTGTATAATACAGCCAGCACTCACCCACATTGACAGGGAGCAGCAATCACGTCACCCCCGTGATTTAACCCCTCAGGTATGCAGTTCCGTCTACCTTCTAATCGGAGACCCTGAAGTGAAATCATGGGGCTCTGATCAGTTGCCATGGAAGCCTGGACACTGCTGAAGTGACTCAGGCCTGTCATGGCAATCTCCATACTGAGCTATAAGAGGCACATCATTAATAAAATAAAAAATATATATTAAAAGTTTAAATCACCTCCCTTTCCAAATTTTAAATATAAAAATATATAAACTGTAAAAAATAAACATATGAATCGTCATGTCCGAAAATGTCTGAACTATTTAAATATAAAAAAGTAATTCCTGCATGGTGAACACCATAAAGGAAAAAAAAAAAGGAAAAACATATGCAAATTTTTGTCATCTTGTGGGATCTATATGGTTCCACTAGTACTACATTTTTAGTATTCTGCCCATTCACATGTACTCGTGCATACTCCACATTTATTTCCTAGTATGCACTGCCTTCTAGAAGGCTTTAGAAGAGCTTTCAGCTTTGCAATATAGTAGGTATTCATTTGTAGCTTTCCAATGAAAGAAGCAGATGGACAGCAAAATGTTTACATTCATCGGCAATTCTGAATTCTAATTGACTAAAACCCCAGCAAAAGAGTGCATACTATTTAAATGTTTCTACTACAAACCTTTGATTTTTTTTTTTACCTCTAAGTTTTCCATATAATCTATAGACTGGATTGCATCTATCCGTATGATCCATAGACTGCAACCAGATTTTTAGTATAGCTACCCAAACAGAAATACTCATATATTCTTTTATGGTCAGCCAAATAGTTTTGAGCATTTCTACGAGCTTCCGGTTACAAAGCTGGAGGTAAAACAAAGTATGGCGGCCGACACGCACAGTACCCAGAACGAGCTTTTCAGCTCACCGACAGCTTCCAAAACTGGGGCAAACGTTCCAATCCTGCCATACAATCTACTACACATTATGGCTAAACCTAATTTACAAATTATACCTGGCTTTTGGTACCCGGTCTGTTTCTTCTCAGCACTGTAGTTCCCTCCGCCATGACCATAGTGACAAAACGCAGGTCCACGGAAAACGCCTAGATGCGGTTGCTCACTCTCTAGCGGAGGCGGGACATTCATACATTGTTCAACCCCTTTTCTCTTAGAGCACAAAAACAGATCCAACTATAAACGACATGCGCCGTAAGGACCTTGTGATGTCACATGGTCACGTGACATACTAAAGTCACGTAAATTTAAAGCTGAAGGTAGCAGCAGAGTAATATTTACATCCGGTGCGCTGTGGTAATAAAACATTAGGAATGTAATCTAAAAGTAATAACCAACCCTAATCATGGTGTTTAGGGTGACATGTATGGTGACTTTGAAACTGAGGCTTTCAGTGTTACGTGACCCTGTGACATAATTAGTGTTGTGCGCCTTCCAGCATTGCAAATCGAGAAAGAGGGACAGATTTTTTTCACACTAAGCGATGCCTCTAATTCTGCCCAAAACATAACTATACACCTAATCCCACCCAGTCCCTTTATGCCCCCACATAGTTATCATGCCACCGCCCACATTGTGCCCCCAGTAATATACCCACATTTTGCCCCCCCCCCAGTAATATGCCCCCAGTAATATGTGTAACACCCCAAAGTGGTGTTACCACTCTTTCTCCCTGCTTCTATCTGTATTTCTATGCATTTTATTCCAGGACCTACAAAAATGTGTATATCCATAAAATGTTATGCAACTCTTGTACTATGTAATGTGCCTGTGCAGGTGGCAGCAAAACAAACGAGCTATTGCATAGTTCCTCAGAATGGACTTTTCCATTGCCATTCTGACCCACCCCTTTCTGGAGAGAAGTGGACTGTTCCCACTTCCTATAGCCAGGGTGGATCTAGTTAGAACTAGTTAGTTTTAGCAGTACCCCCTGCTAGGGGAAGGGTGTGCAGGGCATGTCTCTGCTGGACATCCCCTTGCCAGCCAGAGCACTTTCAGCTCTGCTGGCCAGTAAGACAGAGCCTCAGCAGCCAGGAGGTGTTTCCCTGGCACAAGATAAGTCAGACCAAGTAAAGTTGCGTTGGATTTTACCATAAGGTCTGGACTCATTTATTACTGTGACCCTCTATTATTGCAACCGGAGCCAAGGCCTTGGGGTCCAGCCGTTTCCAGGTAAGAGCACCATAACACACCAGAGACATTTTAGGCCATACAAATATACCACTTGGCATTCCCACACCTGGGACGAGCGTTATAACATCCTTAGTGGGCCCTGGAAGGAGGGTTGCCTGTAGCAAATTGGCATCCATATGTTGCATATGCCCACATTGTGCCCCCAGGTATATGCCCACATTGTGCCCCTCACAGAAAGTAAAAAAAATAAACACCATATACTTACCTTCTTCCTAGCAGCAGCAGGACATTGGCTGCTCTAGTCTGTGGAGGGGGCGGAGCCAAGTCTGACTGCCGGCTGCCCCACCCCGCACAGACCAGTGGGCTTTCTTCATCATAATACAGTACACAGGCAGCTGTCTTTGCTTCCTATGGAGGCAGGGACAGCTGCCAGAAAGCAGGACATACCTCCCCCGTACTGGGACAGCCACTGCAATCCAGGACTGTACTGCCGGATCTGGAACGGTTGGGAGGTGTGGTGTTTAGCGAACTTGTGTTTTAAAGGGGTTATCCAAGATTATAAAATGTAACCCCATATGCTGGGCCCATCACAATGAATTACCTGGCTCCCTGCGCCGCTGCTGGTCCCCACACCACCGCTACTGCTTCATCCCGCATACCTCCCAACTTTTTGGATGGTTAAAGAGGGACACCAGATGTTTTCATCCATGTAGGGGGAGAAGTAGCAGCGGTGGTGCGGGACCAGGAGTGGCACAGGGAGCCAGGTAAGTATATTCATTGTGAGGGGCCGACATATGGGGGGCATTTTATAGTCTTGGAGAACCCCTTTAAGTTCAGTGTACAATGTTCAGGTTAGCGAAGAATCCCGTTATGGATTCCGCTACCATAGACCATAACGGAATTCTATGACAGCATGCACCACGGAAGCCTATAAGAGGCATTCCATATTGTATTCTCTATCATAATAGAAGTCTATGGTCTATGGTAGCGGAATACATAACGGAACCTTGTGCGCCTTGTACACAGAACGTAAAACACAAGTTCGCTGAACACTAGACATAAGGTACCTAAGGTGCATGCACACACAATCATACACTATAGGTGAACCGCTTCATTACAGTGTTTACCCCCTTGCTTACCAAGCAAAATTTTCAGTTTTAGCGATGGGTCTATCTAGCTGTAAATAATTATTTCATTTCGTAGCCAACCTACATGTATTTCTTTTTTTTTTTTTTACAGGACACCTTAGACCTTTTTTTGTGCCATTAGGTGACAGATATACTTTCACCCCTTCCTGACATTTG
Source organism: Rhinella marina (assembly GCA_900303285.1). NCBI lineage: Eukaryota > Metazoa > Chordata > Amphibia > Anura > Bufonidae > Rhinella > Rhinella marina. The sequence goes on from ONZH01007423.1 coordinate 152,202, forward strand.
ATGTACTATTATGTCACAGTGGGAAGTGAATTCCTGCAAATTGACTTAATAGTACGTCATGTTGATCATGTGGGCACAGGAGCTATGCGCACCTGATTAGTCCAAGCAGGGGCGTAGCTAAAGGCTCATGGGCCCTGGTGCAAGAGTTCAGCTTTGTTACAGTGGATCTGCAAAAAAAAAAAAAAAACGGATGCCATACAGAACATCACCCTTTTTTTGCGGATCCACAATTTGCAGACACACGTTTGAGTGAATGTAGCCTAATACAGCGCCTCTTACCTCTTACATCCAGTGACGTCTCCTCTGATGTAGATGTTCTCTTTCCTCATCTTCACCTTTCACACCAGACGCCATTCAGCCATTTCTCATCTCTGCAGTTTGACAGAAAAAAAATCTTAGTTTACTACTTTTCCATCATCCTCCCGTCTTCTGGACAAATCATCCTACCATCCCCAGTACTGTGCCACTAGTACCACACAGATAGTGCTCTTCAATAATTATTGGCACACAGTGTCCTAAAATAACTGCTCCCAGCAAATAGTGTCCCTGACAGTAATAGTGTAAACATAACACCCCCCAGAAATAACTGTGCTATGCTGATACTGTGCCAGGGTGCCCCTCACAGTAAAAGTGCCCCCCAAAGTCCTAACTAATAATTCTCTGCCAGAGTGCACTTGTTAGTAATAGTGCCCCCAACAGTACTAATATCCTCACTGTACCCCAGAAGTAATAATGCTTCCAATGTGCCATTAAGAAGTGTTCCCATAGTGCCCCACAATAATGTGCCATTAAGAAGTGTCCCCATAGTGCCCCACAATAATGTGCCATTAAGAAGTGTCCCCATAGTGCCCCACAATAATGTGCAAGTAAGAAGTGCCCCCATAGTGCCCCCCAATAATTTGCCAGTACGAAGTGCCCCCATAATGCCCCACAATAATGTGCCAGTAAGAAGTGTCCCCATAGTACCCCACAATAATGTGCCATTAAGAAGTGCCCCAATAGTGCCCCACAATAATGTGCCATTAAGAAGTGCCCCCATAGTACCCCACAATAATGTGCAAGTAAGAAGTGCCCCCATAGTGCCCCCTAATAATTTGCCAGTACGAAGTGCCCCCATAATGCCCCACAATAATGTGCCAGTAAGAAGTGCCCCCATAGTGCCCCACAATAATGTGCAAGTAAGAAGTGCCCCCATAGTGCCCCCCAATAATTTGCCAGTACGAAGTGCCCCAATAATAAAGTGATCCCAAAATTTCACCCAAATTATGTGCCAGTAAGAAACGCCCCAATAATGCGCCAGAAGTTCTCCCCATTGATTCCCCCCCCAAAATCATGTGCCAGTAAAAAGTGTCCCACCCCCATAGATGCCCCCCAAATTATGTGCCAGTAAGAAATGACCCCAGTGCCCCCATGTGCCAGTAAAAATGCCCCAGTGCTCCCGTGCCATTAAGAAGTGCCAGTAAGAAATGCTCCCCAGTGCCCCCATGTGCCAAATGCCCCCAGTGCCCCCATGTGCCAGTAAGAAATGCCCCCAGTTCCCCTTGTGCCAGTAAGAAATGCCCCCAGTTCCCCTTGTGCCAGTAAGAAATGCCCCCAGTGCACCCTTGTGCCAGTAAGAAATGCCCCCAGTGCCCCCATGTGCCAGTAAGAAATGCCCCCGAGTGCCAGTAAGAAATGCCTCCATGTGCCAGTAACAAATGCCTCCATGTGCCAATAACAAATGCCCACAGTGCCCCATGTGCCAGTAACAAATGCCCCCAGTGCCCCCAATAGAGCTCCGGTCCGTGATTGCAACAATAAAAAAACAAAAAACACTAATACTTACCTCCATGGAGCTGGCAGCGTTGCGATGCAGGCCTCTTCCGGCCTAGTTCCTGCAGCCTATCAGAGGAACGGGCAGGGGAGACGCCTCTCCCTCCCCTCCCCAGCAGTACAGGCATCTGTATCGCCGTCCTGGGGACGGCGATACTGATGACTGTGGAGATGAGCGCTTCCACAATGGTAGCACTCATCTCCCTCTGCCCCGCCGCCCCCCCCCCCCCCCCCACTGGCGGTGTGGCCCTGCAAGTGGCAAGGAGGCCCCTCGGTGCCCCCCTTAGGGGCCTGGTAGCAACTGCGACCGCTGCGACCCCTATAGCTACGCCACTGAGTGCAAGTGCCCAGCTGTATCCACCAGCGTTGCTGAAAACGCAGATACCAGCAGATTATGCTGGTATGGTATGCTGCTCTCAAAGCTGAGTGTGGCATATAGGAGATTTGCAGAGGGAGGGGGCTCCCTCTGTCTCTCCATGAGCCTCCGTGTTGCAATGACATGGGGATAATAGCTGTAGGGTTGCCACCTTTCCTAACAAAAAAGGGGTGTGGTTGTTGGGGGCGTCACATAACACGGGGTGTTAAGTCGTTGTTAAAATATGGCTCCCAGTAATATTAATACCTCAATTACTGCCCCCAGTAATATTAATGCCCCATTAGTGTGCCCCAGTAATATTAATGCCTCCTTTAGTGCCGCCCAGTATTAATAATGCCATTAGTACCGCCCAGAATTTATAATGCCCCCATTAGTGTCTCCAGTAATAGTAATGTCTCCATTAGAGCCCCCCAGAATTAATAATGCCCCCATTAGTGCCTACAATAATAGTAATGCCCCCATTAATTCACCCAGTAATAGTAATGCCCCCATTATTGCGCCCAGAATTAATAATGCCCCCCATTAGTGCCCCCTTCTCTTGTCTGCTTCTGCAAAAAAAAAAAAAAAACTCACCTCATCCATTTGCTCGTGCCACAGTGAGCACTCGCTAGAAGCTCAGGACAGGACCCGCGCTCCAGGGTGATGATGTCTTGCAGGTCCTGTCCTGCATATCCAGTCAGGAATGAGTGTTCACTGGGCGCATGGATGAGGTGAGTTCTTTTTTTTTTTTTTTTTCCTTAACACAAGAGGGGGAAGGGGCGGGAGTTAAAGGCTGTACTAATGAGCGCTCCAGAATGGAAGTACTCATTAGTAACATTCCATATACAGGAGGAAAAAATATTACCGGCCGGGTGGGAACCCTAGCTGCCATATATGGAAGCCTATGAAGCTGTATTAAAACTGACAGTTTTAATGCAGTACAATACAGCATGTATTGTCTGTATTGAAACAGGGATCAGACCCTCAAAAGTTAAAGTCCCATACTGATACAAAAATAGAAAGTGAATTTAAATCATTGTTTAAAAAAAAAAAGTTTCCTGTAGAAAAAGTACACATAGTACACATATTAGGCCAAGTTCACACTTCAGTTATTTGGTCAACTATTTCCATCAGTTATTGTGAGCCAAAACCAGGTTCGGGTCAAAAACACAGAACATGTGCACATCTTATACCTTATCGCTGAGTAGGCTTCACTCCTGGTTTTGGCTCACAATAACCCATGGAAATAACTGACCAAATAACTAAAGTGTGAACTCAGCCTTAGGCACTGCAGCTTTATGCCTAATCAGGGCCGTTTCTATAGCCGGGCGAGGGGTGCAACCGCATGGGGCTCCTGTCTCAAGCAAGAAGAGGGGGGCGCCGTCGGCATCTACCTAAAGCAGAAGCAATGAGCACTTCCATCAATACAGATGGAAGCGCTCATTGCTGGAGCGCAGGGAGCTGATGTCACTCACCGCTCAGCTCCCCACGCTCCTCCCCTCCTTCAGAACTGCAGCAGAGCTGTGAATGGTGAAGCAGAAGACTTCTTCTCCACCATTCAGCCTGCACAGATTGCGCTGCCGGCGTATGTGGGCGGAGCTTGCAAACAGGAAATTTGCATAAGCTCCGCCCACTCCGTGCCGCAGCGCGGTCTGTAGCTGCAGTGAAGAGGACTGTGAGCTTCAGGAACGGGACAAGTTGAGTAGTGCTGTGTGTTTTGTGTTTTTTGTTTTTTTTTAATACAGAGGGGCACAGAGGACTTTACAACAATGGAGGGGGCACAGAGGGCTTTACAACTATGGAGGGGGCACAGAGGGCTTTACAGCTATGGAGGGGGCACAGAGGGCTTTACAACTATGGAGGGGGCACAGAGGGCTTTACAACTATGGAGGGGGCACAGAGGGCTTTACAACTATGGAGGGGGCACAGAGGGCTTTACAACTATGGAGGGGGCACAGAGGGCTTTACAACTATGGAGGGGGCACAGAGGGCTTTTACAACTATGGAGGGGGCACAGAGGGCTTTACAACTATGGAGGGGGCACAGAGGGCTTTACAACTATGGAGGGGGCACAGAGGGCTTTACAACTATGGAGGGGGCACAGAGGGCTTTACAACTATGGAGGGGGCACAGAGGGCTTTACAACTATGGAGGGGGCACAGAGGGCTTTACAACTATGGAGGGGGCACAGAGGGCTTTACAACTATGGAGGGGGCACAGAGGGCTTTACAACTATGGAGGGGGCACAGAGGGCTTTACAACTATGGAGGGGGCACAGAGGGCTTTACAACTATGGAGGGGGCACAGAGGGCTTTACAACTATGGAGGGGGCACAGAGGGCTTTACAACTATGGAGGGGGCACAGAGGGCTTTACAACTATGGAGGGGGCACAGAGGGCTTTACAACTATGGAGGGGGCACAGAGGGCTTTACAACTATGGAGGGGGCACAGAGGGCTTTACAACTATGGAGGGGGCACAGAGGGCTTTACAACTATGGAGGGGGCACAGAGGGCTTTACAACTATGGAGGGGGGCACAGAGGGCTTTACAACTATGGAGGGGGCACAGAGGGCTTTTACAACTATGGAGGGGGCACAGAGGGCTTTACAACTATGGAGGGGGCACAGAGGGCTTTACAACTATGGAGGGGGCACAGAGGGCTTTACAACTATGGAGGGGGCACAGAGGGCTTTACAACTATGGAGGGGGCACAGAGGCTTTACAACTATGGAGGGGGCACAGAGGGCTTTACAACTATGGAGGGGGCACAGAGGGCTTAACTTGGGGGGCAGGGTTTACAACTATGGAGGGGGCACAGAGGGCTTTACAACTATGGAGGGGGCACAGAGGGCTTTACAACTATGGAGGGGGCACAGAGGGCTTTACAACTATGGAGGGGGCACAGAGGGCTTTACAACTATGGAGGGGGCACAGAGGGCTTTACAACTATGGAGGGGGCACAGAGGGCTTTACAACTATGGAGGGGGCACAGAGGGCTTTACAACTATGGAGGGGGCACAGAGGGCTTTACAACTATGGAGGGGGCACAGAGGGCTTTACAACTATGGAGGGGGCACAGAGGGCTTTACAACTATGGAGGGGGCACAGAGGGCTTTACAACTATGGAGGGGGCACAGAGGGCTTTACAACTATGGAGGGGGCACAGAGGGCTTTACAACTATGGAGGGGGCACAGAGGGCTTTACAACTATGGAGGGGGCACAGAGGGCTTTACAACTATGGAGGGGGCACAGAGGGCTTTACAACTATGGAGGGGGCACAGAGGGCTTTTACAACTATGGAGGGGGCACAGAGGGCTTTACAACTATGGAGGGGGCACAGAGGGCTTTACAACTATGGAGGGGGCACAGAGGGCTTTACAACTATGGAGGGGGCACAGAGGGCTTTACAACTATGGAGGGGGCACAGAGGGCTTTACAACTATGGAGGGGGCACAGAGGGCTTTACAACTATGGAGGGGGCACAGAGGGCTTTACAACTATGGAGGGGGCACAGAGGGCTTTACAACTATGGAGGGGGCACAGAGGGCTTTACAACTATGGAGGGGGCACAGAGGGCTTTACAACTATGGAGGGGGCACAGAGGGCTTTACAACTATGGAGGGGGCACAGAGGGCTTTACAACTATGGAGGGGGCACAGAGGGCTTTACAACTATGGAGGGGGCACAGAGGGCTTTACAACTATGGAGGGGGCACAGAGGGCTTTACAACTATGGAGGGGGCACAGAGGGCTTTACAACTATGGAGGGGGCACAGAGGGCTTTACAACTATGGAGGGGGCACAGAGGGCTTTACAACTATGGAGGGGGCACAGAGGGCTTTACAACTATGGAGGGGGCACAGAGGGCTTTACAACTATGGAAGGGGGCACAGAGGGCTTTACAACTATGGAGGGGGCACAGAGGGCTTTACAACTATGGAGGGGGCACAGAGGGCTTTACAACTATGGAGGGGGCACAGAGGGCTTTACAACTATGGAGGGGGCACAGAGGGCTTTACAACTATGGAGGGGGCACAGAGGGCTTTACAACTATGGAGGGGGCACAGAGGGCTTTACAACTATGGAGGGGGCACAGAGGGCTTTACAACTATGGAGGGGGCACAGAGGGCTTTACAACTCTGGAGGGGGCACAGAGGGCTTTACAACTCTGGAGGGGGCACAGAGGGCTTACAACTTGGAGGGGGCACAGAGGGCTTTACAACTCTGGAGGGGGCACAGAGGGCTTTACAACTCTGGAGGGGGCACAGAGGGCTTTACAACTCTGGAGGGGCACAGAGGGCTTTACAACTCTGGAGGGGGCACAGAGGGCTTTACAACTCTGGAGGGGGCACAGAGGGCTTTACAACTCTGGAGGGGGCACAGAGGGCTTTACAACTCTGGAGGGGGCACAGAGGGCTTTACAACTCTGGAGGGGGCACAGAGGGCTTTACAACTCTGGAGGGGGCACAGAGGGCTTTACAACTCTGGAGGGGGCACAGAGGGCTTTACAACTCTGGAGGGGCACAATGGGTATTGCAAATGTGAAGGGGGCACAATAGGCATTATTCCTCTGAAGGGGGCCCAGTGCACAGAGGGCATTACTACTACTAAGGCTACACGCCACTGGTGTTGTCCCTCCTTATATATTTTTTTGTTTTGCAGCTCGGACCTTCATCCTACAGCAGACTCAGGTAGGTGGACCCTTGCCAAAAGTACTTGAGTACCCCTGACCTACAGGCTGGCAACTAACTGCCTACCTACAGCGTGCAAGCTAACTAACAGTGCTACTGCGCTCCACTAGGGCGGATATGCCCCAATTGTCTCATAGGTGCGGGTTCCAGTGGAAGGGAGCGGGGAGCGCTGAGCCTAGAGGCTCCCCACTGCTGCCATAGAAATGAATGGGAGCACACCGTGCATGTGCGGCCACCGCTCCCATTCATTTCTATGGCGCTGACTATTTTCGGTGGCCCCATAGAAATTAATTGAGGATTGATGCGCATGCGCAGTGCGCTCTCCGTTCTTTATAGAGGTGCACTCATTGTCACAAAATGGGAATAACCCTTTAAGTCAGTGTTATTTGATGTTGGGAAGGGGGGGGGCGCTTTTTTAATGTTCGCCCTGTTGGTAAAATTCCCTAGAAACTGCCCTGTGCCTAATTCACACATCCGTGGAGCACGGTCCGTGAAACCCGGACCGTGCTCCTTCTGAGGGCAGGAGCGCACGGCGTCTTTGGTTACTATGACGCCGTGCGCTTCCTGAGGCCGCCACTGTACAGTGATACACTGTACACACTCGTATAGAGTGTATCACTGTACAGCAGCGGCCTCAGGAAGCGCATAGCAACCAATGACGCCGTGCGCTCCTGCCCTCAAAAGGAGCACGGTCCGAGTTTTCACGGACTGTGCTCCACGGATGTGTGAATTAGGCATTATAAAGAATATATATACAATGCAACGGCACACTGCCAACCAGATAAAGCACAAAATGCCATAGTGATATGAAGTATTCTGAAGCTAATGCTATTCTTGTTTAGTAAATTAGAGATTCTTGGCAAATATATTTTGTACAAAATTATCAGAGCCCATCGACCAAATCGTCAAGGTGATCTCTGTAGGACGGGAACCTAACACTATTTCCTACCTGTTATGTGCCAACCTTGGCTTCCGTATAATCAGGGGGTGTTGGTTCCACATGCATACTGGATCCCCTCTGCCTTTTGCCATTGCTTCAAACACCCCCTTGTGCATTTAGCCATAGCAATGTGCACCTGCACACTGGGATGTGCTGACTGAAATCCCCTTTTTTCATTTTAAAGAATATCACATGATCTACTCTGTCAGGTGACTGTCGTAATAAACAAAAAATAAAAAGTGTTAAAAAGTGCAATATCAAGCGATCACAAAATCATATGTACCACAAAACCATCACTTTATCCTGTAAAACACGAGCCCTCACACTGATGCAAAGGAAAACTGGCTTAGTTGACCATAGCAACCAGATTCCACCATTCATTCTCGACAAGAGCTCTGGAAAATATACAGTGTAATCTGGTTGCTATGGGCAACTAACACAGTTTTTCTTTACATCAGTTTTGATAAATCTACCCCAGAGTTCTCAGAAAATGGCTGTACTGGTAACCCAGAAGCTGTTCAATAGCAACATGGCACTCGTAAGCCAATTTGTCAAAATCTCCACTACAAAAACCAAATTGTGGTCTTTCCTTTTTGCAGCGTACCTACACAGCAGTTTACATCCACAGATATGGCATTTCAGTACCAAGTAGAACCCGCCTAACAACTTAAAGACCGTGATATGTCTCAGAAGGCACATTTTGGGCACAGCATAGTGGGCACTGAAATGCCATCTGTGGAAAATTTGTAATTTTATTTTCCCGCAGTCCCCTGCAAAGTCCCCTGACCTCTACAGTTGTCAGCCCAATATGCATAAATCACCACATTGGGCCTCAAATTCGCATGGTGCTCTTTTACTCCTGAGCCCTATGGTATGTCCAGGCAAAAGATTAGGGTTACATGTGGGATATTTATAAAGCCAAGAAGCCCAGCATAATAATAAGAGGCATGCTTTTCACACTGGCATATGCTGGGCACACCATATTGGGCACTGAAATCTGTGTAAAAAATTTCACATTGCACCATCTGCTGAATTGATCTTTGCAAAACACTTGTGGGCTCACTACACCCATTCGTTAATTCTGTGATGGGTGTGTTTTCTAAAATGAGGGGTCACTGCTTGGGTTTTTTTTATATTTAACCTCAGATCCCCTGCAGTTGTTGGACAATGCTGTATAAATCACCAAACTAGGCCTCAAATGCACATGATGCTCTTTCTCTTCTTCACTGTGCTTTAAAGCACTTTAAGACCATATAAGGGGTTTGCTATATTCAAGAGAAAATGAATAATAAATTATGGAGTGATTTTCTCCTGTTACCCCTTGTAGAAAGGGGGCCTAAAGCAACATTTTCTTGTTAGAAAAATTGTATTTTTTTTATTTTCATAGCCAATGTCTTCTAAATTCTATAAACTGTCTGTTGGGCCAAGCTTACTGCACCAAAATGTGGGTCTTTTTTGGGTTTCCATTATAGGGGGTACCTCAGAGTCTATATAAATGCAACATGGCGCTTGAATATTATTCCAGTGAAATCTGTGCTCCAAAAGCCATATTTGTGCTCCTTCCCTCCTGAGCCCTGCCGCATGCCAATACAGCAGTTTATGACCACATATGGGGTGTTTCCATATTCAGGAGAAAATGGGTAAAAAATTGTATGGTGATTTTCTCCTGTTACCCCTTGTGAAATTGAAAAATGTGGGCCTAAAGCAACATTTTCTTGGAAAAAATGTAATTTTTCATTTTCACAGCCAAGTTTTTGTAAATTCTATGAAACACCAGTTGGGCCAAAGTTTTTACTACACCCCTTTTTAAAGTTCCTTAAGGGGATTAGTTTCCAAAGTGGGGTCATTTTTTTGGTATTTCCACTGTAGGGTTACCTCAAAGTATGTTCAAATGTTTCACGGTGCCTGAAAATTATTCCACTGAAATCTTCCCTCCAAAAGCAAGTTATAAATCAGCTATTTCCCAGCCTGCAGGTAGAGTGTATCTTGGTATACATCACTGTGCAGCGCACAAACATGCATAGCTAGTCCATTGTGGTATTCAAACAGTTACTGCACATCAGTATAGCACTTTCTCTTTACTCTATTTTACTACACAGCGCCTATCTCTTCCATCTCCCTACAAGCGTTGTGGCAAAGTGTCTGATGAAGGCCTATGTTGGCCGAAAACATTTACACACGATTTTGCCATCTGAAAATAAAAAACACATGATTTCATCCCAATCCCTTTGGAAAGGCTGTTATTTTTTACTATAAGCAACCCTAGGGAACCCTATGAAAGCCCAAAGCAGAGTTCCACAAAGTGATTACTAGAGTGGAGAGGGTGTCAGCAGTAAGTTTGTGTTGACGTCACAGTTTATTTTTCCCTTCTTCTGGCTCAGCTGTTTCTGTTGGCCCCATAGAAATGAATGGAAGCAGCGGCCGTGCAAGTGCAGTGCACTCCCATTCACTTCTATGGGGAGAGCACTTGGTGGTGGCTAGATCCAGGGAAACCTGGCGTCCTCCAGCCACCACTTTCCCCACTGTGTTCTCCATATAGGTATGAGTCCCATTGTCTCAAATGGGAATACCCCTTTAAAGAGGACCTTTCATCACTTTTTGAAATACAAACTAAAGGATCTACCTTATAGGGCGGCCCCCACTGATGCCCTCTCTGTTTTTTTTTTTCCAAAAGAGCCCCACGTTCGTCCACAGGACCCCCCGTTGTATGTGGCGCGGATTATGTTAATTATTAGTGTCGGAACAGGGAGGAGGAGACTCCCTGTTCCTCATTGGGCCGCTCACAGACGGGGAGAAGGAGCTCAAGTTCTTGCGTGCTTCTGGAGCGGGAATCTCGCGAGAACTTGAGCTCCTTCTCCCCGGCTGTGAGCGGTCCGCTCTGATTGGATCGCACTCAAAGCCAGGGAGAAGGAAACGCCCACTGAGGAACAGGGAGTCTCCTCCTCCCTGTTCCGATACTAATAATTAACATAATCCGCGCCACATACAACGGGGGGTCCTGTGGACGAACGTGGGGCTCTTTTGGAAAAAAAAAAACAGAGAGGGCATCAGTGGGGGCCGCCCTATAAGGTAGATCCTTTAGTTTGTATTTCAAAAAGTGATGAAAGGTCCTCTTTAATCTCTCAATATTTCCTGTTGAAAGGAGTGTTCTCTTTGGTATAACTATGCCCCCAGCCACACTAAACACCCGTTTTCCTGCCACGCTACTGGCTGGTCAGGAAAGCTTGTCCTGGGCAAACTCGGACAGTTGCGGCCATAAATAAAGTTTGGCTGCCCAGTAGTCCAGGGGATCTTGGATCTAGGGTGGAAGGGTACAGTCCAAGTATGTAGCAACCTGCTGGTTCAGGTTCTGCTCCATGTCCTGCCATTGCCAGTTGGTGGTTTCTTCAGCAGGTGGGTGAAGAAAAGTGCTCATTAGAGACTCGAGACTTAAGATGCTGCTGATGGAGCTGGTGCTGCTCCTGCCCCCCATCCCCTCCCGCCTGAGCGAGGGGGTCTCCTCAGTTAGGCCCTTGTGAGAATGGGCGATGCTGCACATAGGCAGTGGCCAACCGACTACATAGGACGTCTTGATAGTAGTTGAGTTTTTCATCCCTCTCAGCAGGTGTAAAACAGGACCCTAGTTTGACCCAGTAACATTGTGAAGAGCCAGTAGTCATCCCTCTGTCGAATAGTGACAATGCAGCTGTCACTATGCAAGCAACTCAGCATGCATCTGGCCATTTGATCAAGGGAATCAGAGGAACCCCCTGCTTCCATCTGTACTACATACTGCCACGGTCTGTTGGGGTCATCTTCCTGGTCGTCTTCATTGCTCAACCTCTGTCCCCTGGCCAGACAGATTTATCAACATCTGCTCCAGGACGTGAAAGAGTGGAATGACATAATTTATCCCATAGTCCTGGCGACTGACAAATAAAGTGGTCTCCTCAAAGGGCCCGATCAAACAGCAGGTGTCAAGCATGAGCTGCCACTGGCTGACGTTGAAGTTACACAGGGGAATACCCCTGTCCACCTGCATCATCAAGAAATTGTTCACGGCCTTCCTCTGCTCATATAGTCGGTTCAACATGTGGAGCGTGGAGTTACAACGTATGGAATACAACGTTGGGGAACACCATTCTGCCTTTGCAGCTCAAGGAGGGTGTGTTTTGCAGGGTAAGAGTGGCTGAAGTGCATGCACAGTTTCCTGGCCATTTTCAAGATGCCTTGCAGTTAGGTGGAAGACTCGAGGAACCGATTTACAACCACTATGTGCACCATGCAGGGCGCATGGGTCATTCCTCCTTGACGCAGCGCCAACACAATGTTCTTCCCTTTATCGGTGACCATGTTTTTGGCTAGGAGACAGCCTGGATTCGATTTCTTGGTTGATGAAGCAGAGTAGTAACTCTGCTCATCTAGGCTGGCCAGGTGTAGAACAGTATGACACCAAAATGCTCTGCATAGGGGGTCTGCTGGAGGACCACTCTGAACTGTGCCTACAGTGGAGGCTGAGGACAAGGTGAAGGATGAGGAGGCGGAGAAGGGCATTGGAGACGCAATTACAGCATGAGAACGCAGAAGCGACATTACTATCACCTGGCCAAGTTGCTGGTGTGCCTGGGCCAGAACCACATTTACCCAGTAGGCCATAAAGGACATATATTGTCCAAGACCATAGTTAAAGCTCCACGCGTCGACGCTGCGTTGAACTGTACCAGACACTGACAGGCTCAAGGATTGGCCCACCTTCTGCTGTACATACGTATACAGAGCTGGTACATCTTTTTTAGAGAAGTAGTGACGTCTTGGGACTCTCCACCTTGGCTCGGCACAAGCCATCAGTTCTCTGAAATGGCCAGAGTCAACCACATGGAAAGGGAGGGACTGTAGTACCAGTAACTTGGCCAGGAGCAGGTTCAGCTTCTGCACTGTTGGATGAGTACACGCATACTGTTGTCTCTTTGCAATCGTCTCAGTGATCGATTGCTGGAGAAACACGTGACATGGAGAAGGAGGAGCATCAAGACCAGTAGACGATGGGAAGGAAACACAGCTCCCGTCTGCTGAGGTGGTGGAGCCTTGACTGCTGGTGAAAGGGGTGGGGCCGCTGGGAGATGCATCAGGCTGTACCACTACATTAGAACCGGTGAGTATGGTTACAAGTTTAATTTGAAGCTTCCTCTTCCAGGAAATTGCTTGAGCATTGAGTTACTAACAGTAATAGAAATGGTTTTCTGTTCTGATCTTCTGTGTTTGACCCAGCCTGTTTTGACCACTCTGCTTGCTGCCTGCATTGACTACTGGACCTGTCTGACTCTGAGTCTCTCTGAGAGCCTGTCTGATACTCTGTACTGTGCTGTTATCTGATACTGCAGGGGTGGGAAACCTCCGGCCCTAGGGCCGCATATGGCACCCGGGATCAATTCATGTGGCCCCCGGCTCCCTGCTAGAACATATAGTGAAAATGCTAATGCAAGAGGCAAGGGAGGTGAGAACAGCACTGCACTGGCTGTCCTCACTTTCCCTGGTCTTCTTCCGGCCCTTCTCACACATACAGCGTCCGGACATAGTGCATGTAGATGCATACTATGACCTGAAGCTGTGCACTGTCAGGTCACAATACAGCGCGGCGGGAGCCAGGGAGGGCAAGTGAATCTGCCAAGTGGCAGCAACGTCCTGAGCTGGAGAGGTAAGTTTATTTTATATTTTTTAATTGTCTGATTGGGTGCTGGGGGGTCTGATAGGGGCTGATCCGAGGCTAATTGAGGGTGGGTAAGGTCTGATCTGAGGCTGGGGGTCTACTCTGATGTTGGGAGGGGTCTGATCTTAGGCTGAGGGGTCTGATGGGGCTGATCTGAGGCTGGGGAGGGTCTGATCTGAGGCTGGGGGGTCTGATGGGGGCTGATCTGAGGCTAGGGGGTCTGATGGGGGCTGATCTGAGGCTGGGGGGCCTGATGGGGACTGATCTGAGGCTGAGAGGTCTGATGGGAGTCTGAGGCTGAGAGGTCTGATGGGAGTCTGAGGCTGAGAGGTCTGATGGGAGTCTGATTTGAGGCTGGGAGGTCTGATTTGAGGCTGATCTGAGGCTAAGAGGTCTGATGGGAGTCTGTTCTGAGGCTGGGAGGTCTGATGGGAGTCTGTTCTGAGGCTGGGAGGTCTGATGGGAGTCTGTTCTGAGGCTGGGAGGTCTGATGGGAGTCTGTTCTGAGGCTGGGAGGTCTGATGGGAGTCTGTTCTGAGGCTGGGAGGTCTGATGGGAGTCTGTTCTGAGGCTGGGAGGTCTGATGGGAGTCTGATCTGAGGCTGGGAGGTCTGATGGGAGTCTGATCTGAGGCTGGGAGGTCTGATGGGAGTCTGATCTGAGGCTGGGAGGTCTGATGGGAGTCTGATCTGAGGCTTGGAGGTCTGATGGGAGTGATCGGCTGAGGTCTGATGGAGTGCTGAGGGGAGGTCTGATGGGAGTCTGATCTGAGGCTGGGAGGTCTGATGGGAGGTCTGATGGGAGTCTGTCTGAGGCTGGGAGGTCTGATGGGAGTCTGATCTGAGGCTGGGAGGTCTGATGGGAGTCTGATCTGAGGCTGGGAGGTCTGATGGGGGTTTTATCTGAGGCTGGGGGGGGTTCTGATCTGAGGCTAGGGAGGGTCTGATGGGAGTCTGATCTAAGGCTGATGTAGGCTGGAGAGTCTAATAGGAGGCGGGGGTCTGATCTGAGACTGAGAAAGGGACAGCTTGGCTGTTATTAATGCCAATTAAAGAACTACATAAATATTATTCTGAACTTAAAAACTAGACTGCTATGTTTGTTCAAAATGGCGCCTGTACTATATGTAATACTAGCTGAAAGACCCGGCTTCGCCCGGGTATATTTAATCTAATCTGTGACCTCCACAGCAGCTAGAGTGGCCACTGTCTTCAACCCAGAAAGCCAGACCTCACCGACCATTCCCTCAAACGTGAAGCAGTGCCCCCATCCCCATAAAGCCACACGATTAAACATGAGGCCACGCCCCCCCGGCTCCGTGAAGACACGGAGGAGAAGCTGTCTCAGCGTGAGCTACTGAAAGGGTGGACATCCCTGCGTCCATCCAGACACTGCACCGGACAGAGGACAAGTAGCCAGAAAAATGGACTGTCCAGCCTAAAGCCGGACATCTGGCGACAAATAATTGTTCTTAGCTATAACAAAATAGAATAAGTTAACAAAAAATATTTTGCACATAAAAATCAGAAACCAAAGACAGAAATTTTATTAGGAAAAATTAAAAA